>JABXWE010068045.1:0-12996 GCA_014611495.1 Limonius californicus | reverse complement strand
TAACAAATATACTGTCGTAAAAACAATGCTTTTAAGACTTTCTTCAATGTAGTGGAATGGAGCCTCAGACTCTATCAAACATTTTGTAAGCCCAGTTACTAATACTTTTGAGATTATCTACGAGTTGGCAGAGCGCTTGTTTTTTTTTGGCAAAACGTCGACTCAAATCACCCAGCGTATATCAATTAACTCACCCTATACATTTCCTAATCTGGTTGGCAACCGCTGGATCTTCATACCAAAAATCTGTTCTGGAATTTCTGTCGTTCGAATTTTATGGTAAACTGTAGGTTCTCCGCGTTTCTACTATAGCACTGAGAGAGAAAAGAGAAGAAACACGTGGTAGAAAAGAGGCAGGTCCCCAACAATGAGATAAAAAGGTTGTTGATAATGAAGACATTGTTATGTTCGTTTAGTTTTGCCGCTTCATATGAGTTAAAGTCTTATTTTAATTGCCGCTCTTAAGTCGATTACTATTTTATTATTCCCAAAGGTTAATTGATGGGAGATTACTTTTTGGAAACTTCCGAAAGGGAACGCTTGATATGTATGTTTAGTCTGTTTATCCCGACTGAAAACAGTTCTTAGAATGTTTTGTCTGCAGAATTGGCCCGGAAGTTCCACGTGGAATATTTTGTTCTAGAATTGTTTCAACATATTTCGTAATATGATGAAGTATTCCAGCTTCCGGATATTGGCGTTCGTTTTCCTTTCGCCAGTCGACTTCCAATCTCCGGTCAACTCGGTTGCTCGTTAAGATCTCAGCGCCGACGACAAATACGACAAGAGTCAGCCCAAGCTTCTGAGGATGAACGCACGTGGTTTTGAGTCGGAGTTTTATAGCAGCGCCTCTGCTAAATTAAGATACCCTATCGTTTTCTTGTCTGGGACAGAATAAATCTCGTCTTATGTCACATTAAAAATATTAGCAGAGTGTTTTTTTTTAAGACAATTCAGTGAAATTGTCCTCTCGACCTGTGTCGGAATACAGCCATCAACCCCGTGACTCCCTCCACTAAGCTGTTGCCACATTCAAACCTCGTTCAACGAAGAAAGTCGTGATCCACCCTTCAGGGGCGTGCCTGGAAATTTTGTCAGCTTCCCGAAGAACCTAAGAACACCCCAAATTGTGCCTCTCTCTACTGCCTATTTGAAAAAAACTAAGATAAAAATTGTTATTGTGAAAAGTTATTCCGAGATTCATTTGACTGGCTGAAAGTGCTGAATCTTTTTTTTTATGTAACGGAAAGCGACTTTCAGTCGTCAATTGCTATTAGTTATTATTCGCAAAGTGTAAGTAATTTCTGTAAACTCGAATATCACTGCGCAGATCGGTGTGGTTAGTAAAGTAAATATCGCAAGCCAGTGGCGGCGAGGTCTTTGTTTGAACGTTCTAACTTCCCTCTGTGTACAACTACAATTATTACCGTTTTGGTCATTTTTTTTGTACTATGTGTGTTACCAATTTCAAGCAATAGAATTATATTTGTCTTAAAATTCCCCAAATCTTTTATTTGTGTGTATTGTATTGTGCACGAACTTTGTAAGCTTTATATACAGGGAGAGGCACAATAAAGGTGAGTCCGATTCCCGTAAGCTGCTGGCTTGTCGGTCTTCCACGAGAACCCGCAATTAGCTGTGATTTGGAAGGTGCGCCCACTAATTTTGACTCCCGCTATACAAAACTTCGTTCAATTTCCTTCTCTTAAGCGTTTCTCGTGAACCACCCCTACTCCTCTGAGCTAAGCCAAAGGCACTTCCATCTTTCCTGTTGCGGATCGACGAAAAAGCTAGTTTGGCTCGTAACAGCGTTTATATTTATTCCTTTGTATACCACGTATATATTTCTTGGGGAATACTGAAAAGTCGTGTATTGTGTCCATGGATAAAGTTTCCTGCTCGTAATCGTCATAAATGAAAAGATAACATTATTGTGTATCATCATCATCATGCTACATATTTTTTTATTATGTTAGTGTATGCGCTTGCAGTATCAGGTGCATTGCCGTAATACCTTAGCAGTAAGAGCCCTGTTTTCTTCCTGCAATTTGTAATGTTATAATTTTCTTTTTATGGTTCTACCTCTTTAAAGCAGAATAATAAAATTGTGCTATTTTACGAAAAGCAAATAATTTCTAAATTTGAATATTATATAATTGCTATTCCTAACGAATGACAGTTAAGCGCAATGAATCCTGTGAAAATTACAAGATTAAATAGGGAAAACGTCCTAATTTATATTCCCTTATAATCCGTATAAAACAGCAACGCAGACTGAGACTTTCAAGAAGTATCTACTTACAGTTTTTTAACAGTAAAGTTTTTCCCTATTTAATTTTTCATGTTTTACCTGGTTCATTATAATGCCGATTCGTTAATTATGTAGTATTGATAGTAGTCTGTTCGTCCCAATGCTGGGTATCGGCTTGTTCTTTGTCACGTGCTTCTCCTCAGGGCCAAGCTAGACCTATATTTTACCATAGAATCCGAACACAACAAAATTTTTATAGAAGCTTTTTTGCATTAAAACCCCACGGTTGTCAGCAGGATTGGGGAATTATGTGTGTGTAGGGGTTGCAGCTCAACACTTTTATAATCTGCGTGGTAATGCTGGGAAATCGAACTCAAGTTATTATGGACATTTTGCCCAAAAAGTAGCCAGCCAACTTAGGCATCACCACATTATGCAGTATTAGAAACTAAAAACTAGGCATATTTAACAAAATACAAAACTACGTTATCTTGTTGCGTTCAAAATATATGTATAGAAACAAAATAATTAGAACTCACCAGCAATTAATCACCAAACCTGTGAATATAAAATAAAGCTCTTTCCACTAAGCTATTAGGATAATACACACCTGATGTTACAAATGCGTACATCAACATATTAATTATTTGAAAATCACTAAATAATTCATTAAAAGGTTTTATTTGTGAAACGTTTTCACGTGAGTAGAATATTATCTTTCTTTTTAGAAACTTTATCATAATACCCAACGTTTTCACATTTTTTCTGTTAAACTTCTACATCGCACTTGAAATGGTATACAGCGTATGAATAACTACTATAAAATCCAGTTCCATGTTGTTCTGAATTCATAAATTTCATTTAGTGTTACAGGTAAAAATGTGCGTTAGTTAATTATTTGTAATACATCTTCAAGTAGGTATCATGTGATGCAGCAGAATTTTATCTTTCCATTTAGAAAACGAGTCATGGAACATTGTGTACAGATTCTTCGTATTCTTCATGTTAAAACTGCTAAGCGCACTTGAAATTATAAACAGGATATGTATAATTAAAAAATAATTAATAATTGGATCGTATTCACAAATTGAACAAATTTATTGTATATTTTATTTTGTTTTACAATTTTTCTTCTTTGAGTCTTTCATCTCTTACGAGAGGTACTGACCTTTTCTCCTATGCCCCTGTTGGGTATTTAAAGTGATATAAACGTAGAGGATCTACAGCTTAACATAGGCTCCGAACTACGGGAAGTGTAAACACTTCTACTCCAAAGAAGATGTACTAGGCAGAATACTTCATTAGTTTGGCAGGGAGAACGGGCGTTAAAAACCCATTATTCCAGTAGGTACTGAGGATTGAACCCAAGACTTTCAGCGTGCGCTAACTTCTTGCCCACGACCGCCTCGTTTAACAATTAAAATCGTGAATTAATTGAGTTTTATTAGTGGTAATTATTGTTATTTTTTACCTCATTCTTTAATCTTTTAACCCAAGTATGCATTTTACTTTCTAATTTCCTTAGTAAGCGTTTAATTGCTTGTTATTAATTATACAGTCCAAGTGGTTTAATTAAAATTGCCATTTGAAATTTCCATATTTGTCAATTATCAGCACCTTTTACTTTCTTTGTTTGATTCATTTCATATCTTTAAGTACTTCTTTAGTTTTCAGAGGCATAAAAAACACAGAATCACTGTTTTAATTGAAGTTTAACTACTAACAGTTATCAACAAAATATTCTGTTAGCAAAATGGTGGCTTAGATGTGAACGCAGCTTTAGACGCGATAGTCCACTAGTGGGCGAACCCTAAAGAAAAATTTACGGGTCGTCACTGCGTCATTTACCTTTTTACGCGTTTACTGCCAGCGGTTTGGGTACTTAATATGACACGTGTCGGATTTCTCATAATGTTCGAAAAATCAAAGTTGTTCGTAGCGACTTCGTGATGTGGCTGCGGTATCGCGTTCCTTATCAGCGACCACCGCATTATATCCACTGTCCACTCACCTAGATATGAAGGGGTAGATTGTAGATAAATATGACCTACCGTGCATCATATTTTTGTCGTGTCGTGATTTTTAAACGCCCTAATTTACATAAGAGATTACGAGACGAAAGTGTCCCTTAGCGGCCGCGGCGTTAGGGCGACTTTCGCCCACCCTAACTGGGTCACCACACAGTCGATCGTGGCATGACATTTTTATTGTCTATGAATATTATACGAGAGACCGTTTGACGTGCGGACTCGCTCGCCTAATTAACTTTTGTGGTTGAAATAACCGAAATAAAAACCGCCCACGTTTTGTTTGTATCTTTATTGTTCGCACGACGAGTTCTCCGGAGTTGGAGAGATGTGGAAGAAAGGGGCCGTAAAGTGAACAGCGGGGTGGGTTTTGTATATCGGCTCGTACTTACTTATACCACCTATACATAAAATGTTCGTGAGATAACCAAAGCTCCTTCGCTCAAAGCTTCTGTCGCTTTGCGTTAGCTGCCTGCTCTCTTATCTGAAAGCTCACGAACGGCCGAGGTGACCTCGTGCATGGAAATGTCACTGATTTATACTCGTAAAGATGCGATACAAAACGTAATACGAGCGCCTCGACTGCCTTCTTCTGTTTACACACCACTTCTGTGCCTTTGTGCCGTTTATCATAAAAACCGCTTTATCATTTTATCGCACTGGGTGGTTAACTTAAATGCAGAATGATTAGCAAAATTTTCAATAAAGGTTGACCATGGAAAACAAATCCGACAGTTTATAACCTTTAATACAATTATTTGATAGCTGTCAAAATATATTATGTATAGATACAGTGGTGTGAAAAAATCAGCCCAAAGGTATATTCACAAAAAAATATTTCGATGTATAAAATTTATTCAAAAACAGAACAATTGTAAATTGTATATAATAATGTAGTCTACGCCTAAGCGTTTATTAGAATACACAATAATTAATTTCAAACTTTTTTAATACTTAATAGGCCATTCTTTGTTTTTGAATAACTAATTCAGACCTTTTTGGCATAGAAATCGCAAGTTTTTGTAATTCTACCTACGTAATGCAGCCATATCAGGCATCAATTAGAGATTCGATTAATTCAATTTTTTTGTGGGCTTTTTGTTTGAAATAATGTTAGATATCCTCGGCCATAAGTTTTCTATAGGATTTAGGTCCGGGGATTGTGCTGGTCAGTCTATTCTTTTAACTTTATTGTTGGACATCCAAGATTGAACAATCTCTGCCCTGTAGCAACGAGCATTATCATTTTGAAAGATAAAGGTTTTGTCAGGAAATAACTCTTTTTGACGAGGCAGCTTCTCCTGTAATACATCAATGTATTTGGTTGCATTCATCATGCCAGATACAACATGTTGTCTACCAACACCTTCAGCAGACATGCAGCCCCATATCATGACAGAGGGTGCAGGTTTAATTGATGGCGGAACAGACTGTCGTGGAAATTCTTCTCCAGGAAATCTTTTAATATATGTATTTCCAGCATGATTATTAATGTTAAGGGTAGATTTATCACTAAATAATACCTTCTGCCATTGTTCTGGGGCCCAATGGCGACGTTACTTTGTCCATCTCAAACGGTGGAGCCTTTGTTTTTCTGAGGGGTTTCTTCCGAGCTTAGCAACCCCTAACTCCAGATTCAAAAAGTCCCCGTCTTACAGTACCCTTACATTAGTAGTTTTGGAATATATTTTGGTTGCATCTGTCGAATTAAGATTTCTGTCTGCCAGACTCGTCGTCCGCAATACGCTGTCGTCTCTCACTGATGTTTTTTGGATGGCCACTGCGGGGTCTATCTTAAATTTTTCCCGTCTCAGAGTATTTTTTGATCACTCTAATAACTGTGGATTGATTGCACTGCACTTCCATAGCGTTTTCCTAATAAAAGAGCCTTGTTTATGACGAACAATTATTTTATAACGTTTTTCATTCAATAATTTAAACGGTTTATTTTCGGATGACATTTTGCCACTGTTAGGGACATGCAAAATGCAATTGAATAATCCGTAGTACCTACTTATACGAGGGATATTTCTTAAATAAAGTCCGTTGTGAGTGAGAGTGAGAATGCCGCACGATCATCGCAGTACGCCTGCGCTTCTGCTCCCAATATGCTTGCGCTTCTGCTCCCAGTATGCTTTGCGCGCGTTTAGACGCCAATTGCAACCGTATTGTCTGTCTGTGGCTAAGCCGTAGGAGTTTATAATGTTTAGAAAATTGAGTCGCCTGCCGACTGTGAGATCCGATCTGTAATTCGATTCTTGAGTGCAAGAAACTTGGCAGCAGCGGAAATTGACCGTCAAATTTGTGAAGGTTACGGTGATAATGCTGTGTATGACAGTAAGGTTCGAAAGTGAGTGAGAATGTGCAAGGACGGGCGGGTTAATGTGCATGATGAGCCAAGCTCTGGCAGACCTTCTCTGATTTATGAAGAATTTGGTTCGTGATGTGGACAACAAAATTCGAGAGGACCGACGATTTACGATTTCAAAGTTATCAATTCAATTTCCACAGGTTTCAAGGTCAGTTTTCTACATCATTGTTTCGGAGAAACTGAATTATCGAAAATTGTGTTCTCGGTGGGTCTCAAGACTGCTTTCTGACGATCACAAAACTGTGCTTTATCGTTTTTTACTCGATACGATCAGGAAGGCGATGAATTGTTGGACCACATCGTTACAGGAGATGAGACTGGGGTGTCTCACATGACTCCTGAGTCCAAGCAACAGTCAATGGAATGGCGATGCACATCGTCGCTAACCAGAGTGAAAGCCAAACAGACAGTTTCAGCACGAAAGATCATGGCAACTGTCTTTTGGGACAGGAAAGGGATTTTGTTAGTGGATTTTATGTCGAGAGGTACAACAATCAATTCTGATGCGTATTGTGTGACCTTAAGAAAACTCCGGCGTGCCATACAAAACAAGCGGCGTGGCCTACTGTCTTCCGATGTGATGTTGCTCCATGACAATGCAAAGCTACATGTTTCTGCACAAACACCAGGTCTTATCAGGTCTTTTGGGTGGGAACAGCTGGATCGCCCACCGTACAGTCCAGACCTTGCACCCAGTGATTTTCAACTGTTCAATGACGACGAAGAAGTGCAGTTATGGATTGGGCTTCTTCACAGGCGGCAGATTTCTTTGACGTCGGAATTCAAAAACTTGTTGAGCGGTATGACAAATGTTTGAACAAAAATGGAAATTATGTAGAAAAGTAGATAAAAGTATGTAGAATATGGAAAAAAATATATTTTAATGATATTTACAGTATTTTTCTTCTTATAAAAAACGGGCCTTATTTAAAAAATACCCCTCGTATAAACTACTCAAAAATAAATAGGGATATTGTAATATAAAGCGTATAAGTATGTTTGTATTTTGCGGCTATTGGTGGTCTATTATTGATAATTAGAGCAAGCGGCAATGTTTGATGTTAAAAAACAAAAAACAACTCAATCCAGTTCCAATTGTTTAGCCGTATTAGTGTCGAGTCGAGTATGTGTGTTTGTTGAATAATCTTTCCTGTCTTCTTAAGACTTTTTTGTTCATTATTTTTTATTCGTGTTTTACATTTGTGTTCTTAATAATAAACAACAACGCAGAGAAACCATTTAACAATCGAACAACGAAATTTAGCCGTTTCTATGCACCAAAGAGGAGACCGCCAGGTCGACATTGCTGATATGTTAGGAACCACGCAGAGCGTAATTTCACGTGCCCTTTCGATTGTTTGAGGTAGAACTTACCTCATACTGTCCCCTGAGATGTCCTGCAACAACTGTGGATCAACGAAGACACCGGGTGGAATGGTGAAGATGTAGGCTTCAAGAAGCGATATCGTGGGATGATATAATGTTTTCGAACGCGTCCAGATATTGTCTCTGCAATGATACCCAGCGTCAAAGAGTACATCGTAGTGCCGGACATCGTACCTTACGTCAGTATATCCAACCAGTCGTTGCCTTTGGTGGTGGTGGTCTTACGTTAGTGCTGGAATTTCTTTCGAGTGGTGTACTGACCTCCATGTCTGCAATGGTACACTAGCGAGTCAACTTTATGCTCAAGAGGTCATTATGATCATGTTCTGAACCGTCGCAACGCTATTGGACCTCAACCTCATCGAGCATGCATGGGACCTTCTGCAGAGACAGCTGGATCATCATAATCCAAGGCCTACTACTGTGCAACAGCTGGGGGATGTATTGCCTGGTAGGCGTTCTTGAGATCTTTCGCACCTTCAAACGTGTGTATTTGTTGTTAACAAAGCTAGACAATTACTTAATGAGTTATATGTAGATGCTTGACAAATAGTCTATTCTAAAACGTCTAGATATCACTATAATGGATTTTTGTTCCCATTTCTAAAAACATAACAATATTAATGTACGTAAATAACAGTGTACAAACCATGAGATTTTCTTTACATGTTTGCAAATCGTAGATACAATATTTTGCAATATCCTGTATTAAACTGTGTAGATTAGATTCATTCCGTATATTTTCAAACAGTCTGCATTCCAGTTATGTCAAACACGCGGCCCGCAAGACCCTAAATTGCGGCCCGCGGCCCGAAGCTTGAACTAAATTTTATTAAAATAATGAAATAGAATTAAAAAAATATAATAGATATAATATTTCAAATTATAGTATCTTGTAAGGAACCCAGTTTTACGGTCACTGGTATATTCGCCGTTGCCGATAAGGAACCAACCACCTAATTATGTTGTTATGGCAATAAATTGAAAGAGTAAAAATTTAGTTTTCATTTTTATGTGGGGCTGTATTAACACATTTAAGTTAAAACTTGAGATAAAAGTAAAGAACTAAAAATTGTGATTTGATTTTTCCTACTAGCAATAATTATCAAGAATTATATTACTTTTGCGATTTTAGCAAATATACTTCAACTATTCAAGAATTATTATTTGAATTTCAAAATAGAGTTGAAAATTTTTTACTATTTACTGCTACGTTTTCTTTTAACGCCGAAGAAGCAAAAAGTAACATCCAAATGGAATTGATTGAACTCCAGTGCAACACGGTGCTAAAATGAAAGTATAATGAAGATGGTATTCCGGATTTTTATTGTACTTCGGAACATTTAATCGAAATGCATATGTTTCCTGCAAGAATGTTGGTAATGTTTGGTAGTACTTACTAGAGATAAAAGTAGAAGAAATGTCTTGCCGAAACGCTATTCATTGAACGCTTTAAAAATGAAACACAACAAGCTCGTGACGTACTCGTTTATGTCGTGTGTTGACCATGCTTCTACCTCCAGCCGCACGCTATCCACCGTCGAAAGGATAAATAAGGAGCACAGTAACAGTTTTTTTTTAATTTGAAATGTAGGATATTTTATTTTTAAATGTAGAAATTAGCACCTGGAGCCTCTATCGAACTTGTTACAATTAAATTTTCTAATCACTCTTAGTCTAAAGAAACTCGTATAACAACATATGGGTGTATTAAAAAAAAATACGCTGCGGATACCATACTGCTTTCTTTACATTCATTTCTGTAATCGCGATCGGTTATAGTAGATTGACAGCCTGTGACTGAGCTGACCAACTGTTTATAAAAAAAAATCTGCAAATTGGCATCTTCATCGTGCGGGTGTGTTCAATTTTCGTTTTATCCTGATTTATAAATTATAACCGGTTTTCATTCAATAAGTACTGTAAACACATTTTGTAACGTAAAGAACATCACATGGTATGTTCGGTACACTTTTTAATACATTTTGACCTCATTCTATGAAATTTTTTATAATACACTAAATAACTAAATATTTGCATGTATTATATAAGATAATTAACCTCGAAGCTGGTTGTTTATCACAATTTATTAAAATTATTATCTTAGAATAAAACAGTTATTGGAAGTAAAGTTGACTTGGTGCGACGGCTCTTACTTCAAAATACAAGATATTTAGTTCTGAATATATAAATTGTCCACTACAGTCCCTTATGTGTCTTGAATCTTTCTGAACAAAAACAATACCGACTTAAATAATTTTATAAGGCATTGGGTCGATACATTAAGATAATTGAACTAAATGGGCATACCATGCGGTTACTTTATATCAAAAACATACGTAGCAAGCATAGATAGAATTATTTGTAATATTCGATACTAGAGATCGGTTAGGTTCGACCCATAAACAGTGCGAGCAAGCGCTGTTAGTCGAGGTCACAGTGAAATGCGGTTCAATCGACCGCGTGGTCTAACCCCGGCTGAGGTAACCATATTTCACTTAGTTAAATTTAGGGTGCATGTTGCCTGAATTACTAGTCTGTAAGGGACGCCCTCACCCGCCTGAAGTAATGCGAAAACGGTTTCGAGGGGGCGGCGGTAGTGTAAATGTAAAAAAAAAATGTTAGACCCATAACACATAACTGAGTAGACCACTTATGTTTTAAATCTATAATATGTACTAATACTACATACTAATTTTTAAACTGTATCCATTTTTCATTCATTGTAAGAAGCACTTTTATAATTTAAAGCTAATCCTGTGGTATGTTCAGTGGATTTTTTAAATGTATATCAGTCTTATTTAATAAAATAAATATAGGTAATGCTTTATATAACCTAGATGAATTCTTTACAAGTTTTGTCAGCGGGCATGTCTTAAAACCCATAGGCATCAAACAGTACTGTTGATTTTCTGTTTTATTTCTAAAACATCAAAATATCAGTATAAACAACTTCTTCGAACGGCGGGTAAGTACATTAAAAACTGCACGGAACATACAAGGCGGTTTTCTTTAAATATTTCCAGAATATAGATACAATGCTTTGAAATATTCTGTATTACAAATCGATTAAGTTACATTCATAACGCATGACTGAATTGACCAATTGTATATTTTTTTAATCTACAAGTAAGGGGGAATATTATGCGGTTTATTCAGTGCTTGATTTTTTCTACTTATGTTGAAATTGTAACTGATTTTCATTTACTTTAGCAAACACAATGTAAAGAAAAATTTGATGGTATGGTCAGTGCATTTAGTATTTATTTTCTACTTCCGCCTCATTTTATAAAATGCCTTATTTATGACGAATGTGCGTATTTTTTTAGATAAGCTGAAAACCCAATGCAATGATATCCAGATATCTAGAGGAGGCTGTACATTATCATTTAGTAAATATCTGGAAAAATTTGTAAAGAATCCAGCTTGGGTAGTCAAACAATTCGAATACAAACTTTTATCAGGCGCATAAGACTTATAGGAAAAACGTACACGAGGATCGTAACCAATCACTAGATTGCAAACATATTGATGACTTGTACTTATCATATCGTAATTTGTTATTTTAGTGCTCAGTTTTATTGCGCCGATATTTTGTTACCAACGCATAACTATAAGATTACTACTAGGTACCTATTTTTATTGTGCTTTTGTTTGCAAAATAGATACCTACTCACTCAAACATTCTGGTAATAAATGTCACCTGTACACATACGAACGAACAATATTGTGTAGGAATGTATAACCTGCGAGCCTGTGAATAGTACTAAACTATTATTAACCCGATTTTATTGTAACGCATTTCATTTTGATCATAAAAAAGATTTATCCGATTGTGGCTATATACTATAATTTTGTGATGTACAGTATTTATAGCAAAATTTTGACAAATTCCATGGTTCTGTGTGCCTAAATCGTATAACGACAACATTTTTAAAATCTAAACAGAATTAACTTAGGTACATATTGGCTGATGAGCTTTTGGTATTTCGTGTTGTCCCATATATGTATATAGAGACCGGATGTATATGTGTTAAAGATCCTGAAATATGCACGTAAAGATATCCATTTGATGAGATAGAAAGATGCACTTCAATATGCAAGTATAAGTTCATGCATAAATAAAAGAAAATCAGATGAACATGAGTATTCAATATTTATTTATTATTTATCTGAAATAATCGTATATGAACACGGACCATAACTAGAGTCTTTCAGCAAGAACTATAACTTGTATGGTCTCATAACAAAAACTAATCTTTTGGAACAACAATAGCATGTCTTTGATGAGTCACGAAAATTCGTTGATGCAATGCAGTTTCAATAAAAGTTGACAACATAGACTCACGATTATGGTTACACAAGCAACGGCAATTAAGTTTTTTCCTCATCGGGCCGTAGGCCGTACTACATACACAGTTTCTAATATTACGAAAACCTTTTTACGTTTATAAATAGATTATTCTTCTTTCTTCGAGTGCTTTATCTCTTACGAGACGTAGCGATCTTCTCTCATATGTCTATGTTGCGTATTTAAAGTGCCACAGACATAGAGAATCTACAGCTTAACGTGGGCTCCGAACCACGGGATGTGTATACACTTCTACTCCAGAGAAAATTTACTAGACAGAATACCTTGCTGCTTTGCCATTGCTTTGCGAGGGAGAACGGCCGTTAAAAATCCGATGGTACTGGGAATTGAACCCAGGACCTTCAGCGTAGTAGTCTAACGCGCTAACCTCTAGCCAATGGCCGCCTCATATAAATATTCTTCATGTGAGATATATACAGGGTGTCCCAAAACTCCTGGGACATAGAGCTACCACGTATTCTACAGGTCAAAAGAAGTCGATTGGACCCAACTTTGTCATATACCAAAATGTACCGTTTGCCCGTGAGAGGAGTTCAAAGTTTACTTAAAAAATCACATTTTTGTATGCTGTTCAGAAACGTGTGAACCA
>JABXWE010068044.1:0-12136 GCA_014611495.1 Limonius californicus | reverse complement strand
CATAGTTTTGAGCGTGTTAGCCGCGCCTTTGGTGCGGAAGGAAAATTTGATACCATCGTTAAAATAATGAAATTAAAATAATGCACTGAATTACATGCGAATTTCTTTCTGTGTTTATCTTGGTGGTTGGCTGGGCACGTGCCCTTGTGCCCTTTAGTACAAGCCGCCACTGTTATTATTATTATTATTATTACAGCTCTCACAGACTTTGTAGGCGCATCACTTTGAGTAAAGCTGATGTAAAAGAAGGCTAAGTTAGTTTGTGCTGTACACAACACGGCCCGACTCTGCGGGTTACCATGCTGGTGCGTTACCGTGCTTAACCTGGCTGGTGTAAGGTGTATGCGTGTAGAGTCTTCTTACTCCTCTACTGCGACCATAACACGTGGAGTGCCATTAATTTGATCCCCAATGGCAAATGGAGACCGGAACCCAGTACCGATCACCCAGGGAATTAGACATTTTTCCGACCCGTGGAGTCATCCGAACCGGGAAGCGTTTGGACTGTTACATCCAAAGCCTCTTACTACTAAGCCAACCCAGTATATTTAATATTATTATACAGCACTAAATGCAAATATAATCGTAAAAATACTCCTCTACTGTCTCTATAAACAATATTTATGTAGATGCAGAAAAATTACAAATAACAATGAAATCACACAAAGATATACCGCGCGCAAGACAAGAGGAAAAAATTGAAGATTAGCACTAGCGGGGGCTTTGTTTGTTTTGGTTGGGCGATATCTAGTTTGCGTTTTTCCAAGCATCTCATTGCACTCCGGCCCATTGAACACCCTAACTATGAACTTTGCGTATCTGGGTGAGTTCCAACCCCGGCAGTGATTTTTAACCTCTCACAAAATCACAGTCGCACAGGACCACCGGCTTTACTTCTTTTCCGACAAAAAGCACTCACTCACTCACTTAAGATCGACCTCAGCTTGGTTCGCACCCACGAGCTTCAGATCTAGAAGGAAGTATGCTAACTACTAAACCACCGATGCCGGCAGCTACAAAAGTAGGTTGATAAAGAGTAACGCCAACTTGAAGGTATCTATCAAACCGGCCTCGGTGGTCTAGTGGTTAACGCACTTGCCTATAGTTTCAAGGGATGCGGGTTCGAATCCGGGCGAGGTCGGTGAAATTGTTTGGCGGGGAAAAATCTGAAAGTAGGCCTTCCGTCGGATAAGATGTAAAGCCGTAGGTCCCGTGCCACAGCGATGTGTGACACGTTAAAAATCACTACCGGGGTTAGAACTACCCCAGATAGGCAAAATTCATAGTTCGGTTGTACAGTAGGTCAATAATGGCTCCAGTACATAGAGACGCGTGAAAAACAGCCTGTAGGATCTCGCTCATTCAAAATACAAATACAATACAAGGTATGTATCACGACCTACTCATACTTCTCTTTATGATTGCCTGGGAGTACAAAATTTGACAGGTGCTTGTGAACCGACTAAGGAATCTACAATACCGACAGCCGTTACATACAGGGTGTTCCACTTAAGAATGTAATACCCATATATCTTTATTAGTTTTAATCCGTTTAAACCAAAGCTTCCTCAAAGATGGAACACATTATGGTGTGCGTAATGGCCCTTCTCAATTGCAAAGCCCCCGGCAATACCAATATAAATAGAAAAAATCAAAAAATCATATTGGGCATTTTTTATAAGATAATTTTAATAATGAAAGTTGTTCGGGATTGTCCCGAAAGCTTAAACCCAAAGCTTCATCAAAATTAAAAAATACGATAACATCATCAACATTTTAATGGATATCGAGTTTAGAGAATCGCAAAATTTCCGATAAAAATGACTAATAACATTTTTTTAATTTTTTTTATTTATTTTGGTATCGCAAGAGGCTGTGCATTTGAAGGGGGCAAATGGTATATTGACCGTAACTAGACCATAATGGGTTCTAACTATAAGGAAACTTTTATTCAAATCGGATAAAAATATAAGGGTGTAACAGTCCTATGTGGGACACACAGTATAGTGTACAACACGCGATTACGTTAATAAATCGGCCTACTAAACCCATATTTTTTCAACACCGCTTACTTATTATATGTCTAATTAAAAAAAATCCAATTGTGTTGACAAATCTTTAAAAATTTCTCAGATCTCTTGTGACCCATGAAAATAATGTCATTTTAGCCAAATAAAATCAACCCGCAAAGGAAGAAGAAAAATCATACGCATGGTGGCATATGTAAGGTACAAAGTGATTTTTTAAAAAGTCAATTGCAGTAGCCGTCTATATTAAGCTTTAGAATCTGACAATATGAAAATTGTAACAGAAAGAAAGAAATCTTGACGAAAAACCTGTAATTTACTTACCTTAATAAATTACAAATCAGTTGCAACTAAATACTTGTTCATTTTCACATTTTGTTGGGCCAAAATTTTTAACTACCTGAACTGTCACACAGTTTGACATACAGGTAAATGTCATTCAAAGCTCATTACAGCTGACTGCAGACGGAATAGCTTTTTTCCTAGGCTTGCTGCAATTGACTTTTTAAATCTCTTTGTACCAGATAACCTTGGAATAAAGTGGAATAAAATTGTGATGTTAACATTTTAATTTATAAATCAATTAAGCCCTATATCGAGCTCTGAGGAGTGAATTTTCAGACTCCATGTATAGTAAGCAGGCTTGCTTGCTTCAAAAAGTTGCACATTTTCATGAAAAATATTTATAAATAAGATTATACGTTTAAAACATTGGTCAAATCCGTCGTGTAAGATTTCAGATAAAACGGGATAAGCTACTTTTATTAAGAAAAATATCAATTTATACCTGTATTAAATTACCATCCAGATGACTTATCTTGTACAGCATAATTATTAACTTGTTCAAGTGTGAATTAAAAAAATGGCCCTAACCTCACTTTCAAATTCAATAATATTTAACCTGATTGGACAGGTACTTACCACAATTAAATTTTCTTTGTAGAATGCAATATTTCACGTAGTGTCACTAAACATACCAGGACACAAAAACAGTGTCATTTCAACTCACTTCCAAACTAACCCGCCAAAAATATCAAACTTTCCTACAATAACAAAACAAAATTTAAGTAGTCCCGCAGCTGTTTGATACTGCTGCCATCTGTCGGTGTTATTTTCATCTACTTCTAATGTCAAACAATTATTATGTTTACATCATCGGTCGATAAACGAATGGGGAATGGCCTAAGTATCGATAAGAGGATTATGGGATTATCTGGTCCGGTCCACTTTTGTATTGCCAGAATTCCAAGTAGAAGTGGTTTAGAACAATCTTTGACCCTGTGCTTATTAAAATATCCCCCAGAATAACCAACAAATTCAAAAGTAGTGTGTAAATGGCGGATGCGGTCGAACAAGATCAACAAAAGAACCCAGAGTTAATCCGTTTGTTACAATCGGGTACGAAATCTGAATCTGAAATCAGACCAACTTCAAGTGAAAATGCTAATTCGCCGGGCTGGGAATGGACAGCAGACGAAACTAGTTGCTTGTTGAAGCTAATAGCTGAATACGAATATCTGTCGCAAATAAAATCGAAAAATGACCAAGTTTATACCAAACTATCAAAGTTAATGACAATTAGCGGACACCAAAAAACAGCCGAAAAAATTAAAAGCTACTGGAAGGAGCTCAAGCAAAAGTATGATGATCGGAAGGCGGGAAAATTAGATCATTTTGAATACTACGAACAGTTAAGTGGTTTATTATTAGACTTAAATTCAAGTTCCCATTCAGAACCAGAAATTATTATCATAAAAGGAGAAGAACTGGAGGGTAATATTTTACAATCGGATTCTTTTGATAATAATTTTAGTTGTGATGAGTTTGAACAAAAAAACGGGAGAGGTGTGAGAAGAAACAATTGGACTTATAAAGAAACCGAATGTGTTGTTCAAGTTTTAGAAAAATATGGAATGCCATCGCGAACAAATTTACGAAAATTCTGTTATGTGATTGTGGACTACCTTAAGCAACACGGATTTTCAAGAAGTGAGGAACAAGCCCAAGTAAAAATCAAACATTTAAGAGCATTGTACAACCAAGTTGTACGTAAATCTCTTAAAGAAGAAGAATTTCCGTTTTTTAAACGAATAGAAGCTTTAATGCAAACGCATACAATTCACAAAGGGAAAGAGGTTGATGAAACACAAAACTACATAATGCTTGATGAACAATCAAAATCAGACGCAGAAGAGAACGTTGGGACTGATTTTACTGAACCTGTTGCAGACGAGGAGGACACCTGTTACAAAAAGGGTAGACAAATTTGGACAAACAAGGAGATTAGGGTCTTATTAAAGTTTATAGAAGAAAATGGTATTATAACAGGCAAACAGTTGCGAAAAGTTTGCAACAAAGCTGTGGATTACCTAGCATCTCATGGTTATTTTCGTTCACCCACTCAAATATTAATACGATGGAAAAACACTAAGGCATTGTATTGGGCCACCTTCAGGAAAAAATCAAAACTTCCAGAAAGAGAGTGCAGCTTTTTTTATCGGTTGCATGCAATATTAAATCCAGATGATGGTTCCTATGAGCTGAAACATTATGAAGATACTGGTGATGAAGACGAACAAGCTAATTTTTTTCAAAACAGTGAGAGCACTAATAATATAGACAATAATTCAGACTTACCAAATTTTCACTTTAACGAAATTAGCAGTAATCAGTCCAGTTTCAATTTTAAAAGAGATAACTTTATAACTTTACAGAATAATTCAAATTCCAATGATAATTTTATTTCCCTTCAAAATGTTCCTAATGCTAAGCGCTTTCACATTGCAGACATGCCTATAGATCCTTTAGAAAATGGAAATAGTGGCAAGATAACACCTTCTAGTCCTAAGCGTAGTCGTATTGATCAAAAAGATTCTGTACTGCATACCAGCGGGTGCTCGTTTTGCAATTCATTAGATCCTATTGATCATTACTGTATATCATTAGCTCATAGTATTAAGAAGTTAGATGCCAGAAAACAGGCTAAATTAAAAATAGAAATACAACAATTAATGTACAAAGCAGAATTCGATCCTGACTTTTAATTTATTACTTAAAGTATTTATAAGACCGCATATATTAAGCACATAAAAAATGTTTGTTATTTAATTTTAGTGGATGGTATACCTTACAAAACTTTATCATTTGGAACATACCTGAAAATTTTTAAATTTTCGCCATGCGTTAACCTTTCTGAAGGTATGTTTATAAAAAATTACGTTAAATATGGAGTGTGAAGTGTTACGGAAAATTGCAAATTACAGGGCTGTGATGATTAATGTTAGAGAATGTTATTATTTAATTTATTACATTAGAATTAAACCGTTAATTTTTATATTGAGGCTTTTAATTTTGCAAAACCAAGGTTTTGTACTTGCTACACGAACAAAGTATTTTTTGTGAATATTTATCTGTTATTTATTGCATACAAAATAGACAAATTTATTAAACCTATGAAATTCTATTATAAATATAGTGTATTCTTTCTTCCTGAAGCTTTAGCCTACATATTTTTAAAAGTTACCTCTAAAATAAGACAAAACACATCACATCAAACTATTATATTATATCAATTTAAAAATGTACAGTGTGTTGTACCTCTGGAATTAAAATAGGTATTGAGCATTTCTAGAAAGCGTTTCTACAACACGGAGGGGGAGGGGGGATCATAATAACTCATGAAGTAACTTTCCCCATTCAACGCCTTGTCTCTATGTACCCAAAAAAGAAATTTCAAATAATATCACCCAGTTTGTGATACCTCATTGAAAAGCTCTTGCTATGCTATGCTATAGTAGTAACTATTTTTTCCCCACCACTTGTTTCAGAAAAAAAACTCAAAATGTTCTGAATCAATAATTGTAATTATAATTATCCAGGTCAAAAGATTGGTAGAAAAGTATTTTTTTGTATGGGGTTACTTAAAATCTGTTGTCTACAAAACTGGACCACAGCCCATTGCACAACTGCAACAATGAATAGTTCAGTCTAACTACTCCGCAACAAACCTTCCAAAATGTTCAGAGAATATTTGAGAGTAGACTTTACTATTGCCTAGAGGAATAATGGAACTCATTTTGAACATTTAATCTAATATTGGTTCAGAACCTTTTGAGTCGGGGAGAAAGAAGAAGGTTGCTACTACTGAGTAGCATTTTCTAAGGACTTTTCAATGAGGTATCACAAAGAGGGGGTTACCATTTGAATTTTTTTTTAGGGTTGAATGTGGAAGGTGTCCTTATCAGTCATTATGATTCCTGCTCTGCGTTGTAGAAACGTTTTCTAGACAAGTTCAATACCTATTTTACTTTTAGAGATATAACACATTGTATGTTTTTAAATAAACATCCTGTATAGTTTTGTTTATTATTGTTAATACATAGTAACTGCATATTAGTTTCAAAATATAAAACAACTTTTTTTAGGTTCAACTGAGTTAAAACTTTATCTTTTATTGTTTTTGTTGTCAGGAAATATATGAAAGAAATCCATTGAGCATCACATAGCAATACCAAAGTGAAATGGTTAATAACAATGGGGATCTAAAACAACTTCAGAAAAAAACGAAATGCTGTTAAAATATACATTGTACTATACTAAAACTTTCAAAATCAGGATTAAAAAACCTTACTGAAAATAAACTTAAACTTCAAAGAATAGAAAAACAATATATCATTTACAAGCTTTACTCCTATTTCCTTAATAGTGCTTATCCAGACTAATTGTTGCTTAAATATATAAACAAACTCCTTCCAAGTACAAGAAAAAATTAAATACATTTTATTTTATGATTAACACTGCAAAATGTGTTAGTTTAATTTTTTTTATGTTTTGATTATTTATATTTAACAACACGTTAATTTTTGGTGTATTCTTTTGAATATTTTATAGTTTTCTTTTGGTTTGTATTTAACCCAGAAAATAACAATATTTATGTATTATACAGACAACAGTAAATAATGTGATATGTTAATAGGGATAAAAGTTGTTTACTTAGTGGTCTACTTTATCTTAATTTTCCCTATAATATACATATACAGCTTAATAGATAGAAATAGGAAACTACAGTTTGTCAATTTCTTTAAAATTAAATGACTTATTATAGTGGGTATAGAAAAAAAAACTCGAAAAAAAATTGTGGGTATTTCTTAATACTACGAACAACATTTTTGGAATTCATTTTTTCTGTTTGAGAGATATAGGATATACAGTGTGTCCTGGAAAGTACTTACCATTTATTTTTAAATTTACCAAAACAATTGTCTATTCATAAAAATTTCTGCTACCTATCTGAAGTGATAATGTTGGACTATTAAAACTTGAAATAGCATCCAAAAATGTAAAAACCCAAAACTGTCCAAGAAAGAAGTAAGTACCCTTAATTTTTATTTTAGGGCAAAATGCAGCAAGAAATGTAATTTAGATCAATCAATATTATCATATTGGCCCAAAGAATACATATGTAAAATTCTTTCCAAATTTAACAGGTTAAGTTTTAAAAAAATTTAACATATGGAGTCATAAAAATTAAAATCAAATATTCCAAAATAAAAATTATTAATTAACCCTCAAACAAAAATTTGGTTCGTACAGAAGAATAAAAATTTACTTAATCTCGTATATTAAGGCAATATTATGTACCAGTTCTATCTATCGATGCTAATTAAATATGGGCTGAAGTAAAACCTCTTTGCAACAAAAATTGAGTAGTTAAAATAAAGTGTTCAACAAGAATTACAACAACATTGTAATAATAATTAAAATAGTTACATAGTTATCCTCGTTTTTTAAAATCAACATTTGGAAGCAATATACATACATAAATTGCAGCCAATTTTAGTATATTTCCTACAAAATTTTGAATTAATCCATAAGGAAATATATTTATTAAAGAAATTTTGAAAATTCTCTTATCCTATCGGAATTGTATTTTACCTCATTCAATCATAACTTATTATATACAATATAAAGACTGGTATACATACTCTATACAAACAAGCAAAAATTTATAACGCCTAACAAACAAAAAGAAAAAGAATGGGGAAACAAAATTCATCAGTAAACAATAAGTCAACTGTCAAAATTATAAGTATTTTTGTTGTTACTATGTTTGAAGTGTTGGTTACATATTTGTTGTTAGAATATGCAAATTTTGCAAAGATGTACGAGTAATTTATTACAATGACAAATCAAGTATTTCCTTATAAATAAAGTGTTAAGAACTCTTGTTTTTTAATATTTTATTCCATTAAAAATTCTTCACTTGTTAATGGATCGACCTTTTCAATTATTATGATTGCAATCATGTGTACTATCTCTGCAATTTTGAATATCAGTATATCAACCTTTATATCGTTGTAAGAGAAAAATAATCCTTATTTATTGAGATATAAAACAGACCTGTGATACATTTAGAAAAAATAAATTTTACTGTATATCTCAAGAGAAACAAATGACAATTCCAAGCATTTTTTTAATACCATTAGCTTGGTTTGTCTTTATTATTTTTGTATGAATATTCATGAGTTGGTTATTCTTTTCTATGTAGTAATCCTTGCATATTTTGAGTAAAACAAATACAAGATTTAAGTACATTCATCGTACATGCTTTCGTACACAACCTCTGTCCTGTGTCAACAACTTATCTCTTATGATTCCTGATAGCCCTGTGGTGTACCTGCTACAATATACAGTGTGTATTAAAATTAGAGTATTTATATACCAAATTTAGAATTGAAAAAGTTGCCATAGACAATTTAATTTGTATATATGCTAATCTTGGCTTATGGTTTTATTACTTAAACATAAATAGAAGCAAAGCCTTCCATAATTTACTGCCATCTATTAATATGAAAATTTCATACTAATTTCAATAGTTTGAAGCAAAACTGAAACATATGAGGTCGGTTGTTTATTATTTGTAGCATATTCTTCTGCCTTTTGTTTTTGTTAAGTGTGTTACAATGAGGTTCCAAGATGCTTGGAAAACCAAGCATAACTCTTGTACATTAAAAACCAAACAAAACTAAGTACATAATATTTTTCAATTTGAAACTTTGAATTCAATCAAAGGCTTAAAACAGTAACGCATTGTTCTGCGGTACAGTGGAGGTTTGCCTACTAGACTTTCCACCTTATGTTTAAGCTAAAATAATAAATACAGAATTCAAAATTAGCATAATAAATATTTACATTAGTTTCCCTACTGCAGATTTTCCAATTCGACACCTGAAATAAAAACTTTTTTGTATTTAAGACCGATATTTAAAACTAAATTAAATAAAAGACATACCACAAATAACAAGTTACATTTTTTATTTTAAAACACGGCTTACATTAAATAAAGGAAACTATCACGAAATACTTCTTAAATAATAAACTTAACACAGGAGTTATTTACTGAAGAACGGTTCTATTAGTGAAGTGACGAAATTGTTTAGTAAGGTAAAGTGTAATGCTACATGAAAAAGAATTACCAGCTAGTAAGAAATTTTAGGCAATACAAAAGTAATGCAGACAATAGCAGATATATCAATATAGGAAATTTAGCAGCCTATGAATCGCCAAAACAAATAATAATTAAAAAATGGGCATTAGACACAATTTGTACGTTGCAGTTTGGAAAAACAAGCACCAAAACATCATAGTTCTACTTGCATAATCAGTAAAATGGCTATTTTTATAAACATATTTACAAATTCACTTGATAAAGTAATATGCAACATCATTACTTCTGCTCTGCAAATGATGGTGGTGGAGTGGTGATTGGGCGTTTAAACAATAGTATATGTGGTTCTAAAAAAAAAGGGATATAGTTAAATTTTTTCACTCAAGTTTTTGTATACATGTTATAAAATAATAACTTGCCAGGTGCATGGGTCATATAATGTACCCATCCTTTGCTTTGTTGTACACCTATACTTCGCCATTCTTGTTCAGTCATCAAATGGGTCTTCGGAACTAGTTTGACAAGATCCTTTGGAAGTACTACATGCCTAAAATAATAAACAACTTTACTTTTATCACTGCATACTGTATGCAGTTCCGTACATATATTTTTTGTGAAAGAACCGTAATTATTAAAGGGCAGCAGCTGCATTTGAAACAAACCACTCATTAGTTACAATTATTGACAATACAAATAAATTACACTTACCTGTATTCGTAGTCATCATCGTAGTATTTATCGGAATAATAAATATTTTTACACATTTCCTCTAACATTTCTTTGTTCATAACTTTTTCCTAAAATTTTACCGGCAAACCAAAATGTAAGCCCAATAACTGTTGCTTTTGTGAAACTTTCAAACTAATGCGCTTGCGCACTGTGCTTTGTTTTTATACTACCAACATAACAAGGATTTAAATTACTATACACGTAGTGTTTCATATACATGTACAGTGTTTATATATGGAATTGTAAAATTTTAAGAAAATATATTAATTGCCTTAGTTTACAGTTCTAGTTCCGATATTAGTTATAACAAAGAAGAACTTTACCGTAATTAAAGCAAAACTATTGTAAAATCGAAGAATTCGTCCTAGATGTTTCCGTTATAAAATGGTTTTCGTTTTGTCTACATTAGTAAACTCAAAGAACTTCTTCTTCTAATAACTTGATTTTACTATAGAGCTTAGTTTGAAAAGTATACATATGTTTATGTATTTTCACCACAATCCATAGATGCCTCCTAAATAAATCGCCCAAAACATTTCCAATATAGGCGTTGCGTCCGAAAACAAGAGAGCAGAGATTCCCTTAAAAAATAAATTTAACCTTACTATGTACATGTAGTACTAAATACTCTAGGTAAAATTGTTTCTTTAATCCGGGATTTTTCTATATCCACCTATTCAACATGCCAAAACGAGCGGCTATTTAAAAAAATTTGTTTACATATTTATATAATCATATCAAAATACGCTTATTATTTGAACATAATACGGTGTATATTAGCACAATTTTAATGGCTCGTTAAACATATGATTTCAAATTTATCAAATACCTTATCGTCTTTGCATAATTCAATTTATTTTATAAAATTATGATTAAATTGCCTAGTAAGAAATCAACACACTATATCAAGATCATTTTTCGCTTATCGAGTAATTTCTGCAAATTTTTAAATGATACACATCGCAATAATGTCTGCTAGTATGTAATTCTGATAAAATGGAACTTTTCCTCAAAATAGGGGTCCCTTAACCTCAGGCCTTTTCCAAAAAAACGTCTACGGTCTAAGTTAGAGTAGTCTGCAATAGTATACCAAATTTGGTGGTTCTAAATTCAAACAATAGAATTGCATAGCGGACAAACAAACACTTCTGGTAGTTTCATCATTTTATGTATGATATCACTGGAGAGGACATTTCAAGAGGAACAGTGACAGTATAGCGTATGATTTCGCTAACTGTGAATGGAAAGGTAGTATTTCAATAAATATCAGTGAAAGTGTCTTAGCCGAACGCCATTTTAATATTGCGGCTTTCCGTCAATTATATTTTGGTAGACTTTGGATATGTTGTTTATCTTTGTACTAATTATTTCTAGGTCAAATTATATATTCAAGCGTCCATAGTTTCTTACAGAAAATTCAAACATTTTTACTTATATAACACTTTTGCTTCATACAGTATGTTCACTAAAAAGGAACTCTAGCAGGCTTTAAAATTTTTATCAAGGTATGGCTTAGCCCATATGTTACAATTGACAGTCATAATGTCACTTATAAATGACAATAACAACAACCTTTTTTACCTTTTTTGCGTTGAATGCTACCTGTTTCACGAAACAGAGTAACACATCTAATGGCAGTATTTTTAAACTCTTCATAATTAATCCAGATCCAAAATTGACAACAAACACAACATTCACATTTCGAGGTTATATGGGATATGTGATACACTTTGACATATACATAGGAATACATTTTAACGGTAAGCGATTCGGAATCGACCTGTTTCGGAAATGAAACGTGAAGATCTAATTATTATTTAATTATAAAGTTGAAGTTGTTCAGAAAATCAACTAACATACAGTATGTTCATTAAAAAAAAAAACTTGCAGCTGGCTATGGTAAATTTACGTATAGTGGCTTCTTACAGCATGC
>JABXWE010068038.1:0-11799 GCA_014611495.1 Limonius californicus | reverse complement strand
GAAAGCATGCCTAAAATATGCAAGTATTATAAACCAATCTTATCATACGCATATACTAAAAAAAGAGAAGATATATAATATAATAATTAAAATAAACATTTATTTAAAGAACGTCTAAAATATGGTTTTATTTTATTAAAGATCTAAAATACACATATACCAAAAAGGTCTAAAATATGCATAAGTTTGAAAAGAGTTTAAAATATGCGTTTATTGAAAAAGGTCTACAATTTACATTTATCTTCAAAGGATCTAAGATGTATAGTTATTAACAGAGAGCTATACAAATGCATATATTTAAAATCAGTCTTAACATATGCATTTACTGAAAAAGATCCAAAATATGCATGTATGTGAAGAAGCTCTAAAGTAACCAGTTATATGAGAAAGGTCTAAAATATGCATATGTTTGAAAAGGGGTTAAGGTGTGCGTTTATTTCAAAAGGTCTGGAATATGTATTTATTTAAAGAAAAGTTTAAAATATCCTTTTATTTTCAAACAATCTAAAGATCTTGAGGAGGATGTACAGTTATTAAAAGAAGACCTGTATGGAATTATTTAAGAACAGTTCATCACATGCATTTACTAAAGAAAGTCAAAAATATTTTTATTTGAAAAGATCATAAATATGCGTTCCTCTGAAAAGGGTCTAAAAATATGTATTTATTTGAGAGAATATTTAAAATATGCATGTCCTAAAACAGGTCAAAAACATGCAAATGTTTTAAACTGGTTCAATATATGCATTTATTTAATAAATATCTGGAATATGCATTTACCTATGCGAATATTTCTTTGCATGTGCAAATATTTCTTTTCATAAATGCCCTCAATCATAACAACCTTTAGGGTTTCACAAGAAAAACAAGGACCTACGACCAAAGTAATCTCACTTTACAAAATACTTAATGTAAAATTGTTTATCAGGCTTAATTAGTAACAAATGACAATTCTAACTTGTATTAATATTTTTTATTGTATTTATATTACACTCTGCCAGTCAGCACGTAGAATTTATTTTTTCTTTAAAATATCAAATTTTTATGTTGCTTATACGTAAGTCATCGGGAGAGACTTCATATTTTTACATATAAGAATAATTCTCTTTGTTTTGGGCCGCTCTCTATCTCTTTTGATTAATAGCTTTTAAAATAGCATAACTCACAATCAGATATGTTTAGATGTAAGTTATGCACAATTAATATGTGTAGCTGCGGAGTAATCACGTAAATGTTTTTTTTAATAATACGCCGATCTCGCGTTGACTCGTTCAAATATTTCTTCCGCCGAGATTGTTTTGGTAATGTGAGGCAGCCGCGAATTGTGTTCCATGATGCAATTGTATTCTTTTTAGGGTTTCGGTTCACAGGATCAAGATCATAATACCATAGGTAAATAAACACTATGATCACTACTGAATTTTTATTCCATTTGTGCGGCTTCTCTATGTTGTTGTCATGGAAATCCCAATTTCTTTGTCAATAGTAAATCTTCTTCTAACCAACACTATGCACTTACGTGTGGATCTACTGTTTACATTTCGTGATCTGCATATCGAAAAACATTAAATTAATGGCCAAAAAGTAAATCCATAGTGGTTATAATTTTGCATTTAATCAATACCTCATTAATGACTTCTTAAAACTACAATTGATAGCCATCGCACAATGTTCGTGTTGCTTATATTAGCCATCTAAAATTTCTAATGTCAAGGGGATAAAAGGCTACAGTAACGTAGTTATATATCGATTAATTGAGTACCCTTAAGTAACTGTTATATCAAAGCCAATTACCACCACTAACTTTTAGCCAGCAACTTTGAAATTGCTAAAGATCTAGGGAAAGGCCAATCCCATTACCCATTACATGTATTTTCTTGAAAAATTCAGAGAATATTGAAGGAACACTGAAGATTATTGAGTAGCTGTCTTTTCTGTTTTAAAACTTGCCAAGATGTGCTAGCTTATATTATTTATTATTGACTTTTTTACTAAATGCGATGCTAGAAAAATGACGAAACGCTAAAGCGATGTGACTTCAGCTAAAAGGTTGTCGTGGTACCAATTTACAGGGCTTGACATTTCGTGATTGCGGCTCGTTTGCTGTTTCTACTGAAAAGTAATTTTGCTTTACACATTTTTTATAAAATATATTTAATTTAACGTTACCTATTTAATTTAATAAAAAATATACGGAGAATACATTTTTCATAATACGAAATAAACTGGGATGAAGGATATGAAGGAGAGAGATCAGGAGGAAAGAAATATTGAGGAATACGGAATGGGAGGGTCAGAAATAGAGAGGGAATAGAAAAGTAGGAAGCTATAGAGGTAGTAGAAAAATGCGAAGCATAGCAACAGGGGTAATGGATATAGGGAGGGTAGATAGATAGAAGGATAGAAAGGGGTGAGGGTAACATAGAAGGACAGAGCGGGAAACGGAAACGGGCAAGATGAGGGGAAAGGGAGAAAACTGCATTGAGAGGGGGAGAAGGAGAAAGACCGAGAATGATAGGGAGAGGGGGAGATAAAGAGAGAGACAGAGAGATAAAAATGGGTATAAATGGTGCAAAAGAATTGACAGAGAACCATGAGAGGAAAAGCTATGCTGAATAGGGAAAGGGGAGCAGACATACAAAATCAAATTATTAGTGTATGAAGTTCTAATGAGATGAAGTGTTTATATAATGGATTCAAACGAAAATAAACACAGCCTCCCTCGTGGAAATCCGCAGATAATTTGTGCGATTTGTGTATGTCAGCACTAGATCCATAGATATACTAAATAATAATAAAGATCAGTAAATATTAGTGGCCGCTAGAATGATTTTAAGTTGTTCGCTGTAAAACTATTGATTTTAATAGTGATTTTAGGTCCTGATTATTTTACAAATGTTGTTTTAAGGGATATTATTATTTTTAAAATCACCCATTCTTCCTTTATGATGCACCTTGCATTCTCGGACAAGAGCAATTTGTATAAAGGTTGTTCTTCGCATCCTATTCAAGAAAAGTATGTTAACACAACTCTCATGGACATTTCACCCTTTAAGCTGGATGGATAAAAAATGGAAAACTTGCATTAAATATTATTTTGCGCAATTCTATATTTCATATTTCTCTATTTTCCTGACGCCCCTCTAACTGTAAAAATGTGTTAAATGTCTATTTTCGCACTATATGCGGGAATAAAGAACAATGAAAGGAATTCATAAATACCGAAATATACAAGGGAAACAGAAAAAAGAACATTCTTTTGATAAATGCATCGTCACGCAGCTTAGTTGGGACATATCAAAGGTAGCGTGGAGCGTAGCCTACGGGTTTAGCTAGTTTATTATTAAGTTCACTTCAAGCAGGTAGTTCTTAGGAGAAAACTGTTAATATATTTTAATCTTCACAAAAGTGGAACTGATGCTTTATAGTTTGTCTTGTGCAGATCCACTAGGGATTGCATTAATCAAATAATTACATCTACAGGGTATTTCAAAAATATATGTTCTATCATTTTATAGAAATTGAAAAATAGGCAATAATCTTTACCACTCATCAAGTTAAACTAATGACGAATCATTTTTGCTTGCCATTTCACCAATTTTGCGGTGGTAAAACAGGATTTGGTGTAAATATATCAAACTGAGAGTGAATATACCGAACTTATGATAGTTTCTCAATCACGTATATATTTTATATTAAAACGAAATACTGCGCTATGTATTATTCTGTGTGTAGTAGTAGCTCAGTTGGTAGAGCGCTGGCTTTCTGAGCAAAACGTCGCATTACTATGCAAATTTATAAAAATGTTGTGTGCAACCCACCACACACAATTTCCCAATCCGGCTTGCAACCGTGCGATCTAAATTCTAAAAACCTTCTCTGGAATTTCTGTCATTCGGATTCGACGTTAAACTGTAGGTCCCCCATGTTTCTACCTTAGCGTCGAGGAGAAACACATGGCACCCAACACTGACAATGAGACGAAAAGGCTGTTGATGAAGTTAAGTCTTGTAGACGATCTTCGCAATAAACTACATCAGAAATCATCGAACCTATCTATGATATAGTTTTGGTTTTTGCAATGGCTCAAGCTATAGGCATCTCGGTTAAATGTGAGTTTTATATCTCAACTGAAGAATTAAGTATCAAAAATCCCAAGATGTTTGCTAGAATTGTTCAGAAACAGATTCGAATGTATCCGTTTCAAGGATGTTTGGGTCGTTTTAAGAAGAAGAAGTGGAAGCAAGTCTTAAGTCTTTAAAGTCTTTTGGAAAAATTATGTCACCAATTTTCTGGAACGTTAAAAGAATACTGCTGATAGTTTATCCTCCAAAGGACAATAATGGATGCGTATCATCAAAACCTTTTCGACTGTTCAACAAATATAGATTTATTTGCATTTGGACAACGGACGTTCTCCATATAAGTGTCATTATCATCGCAAAATTCATCTCATTTGTCTGATTTAGCTCCGTCGGTCTTCCATCTGTTATCACAGCGGCAATAGATTTTCCTCAAATGAAGGAATATTTTGCAAGCTTCGAGGAATCGTTTCCTGATGATACATAATAGCTCCCAGTTACGGGAGATAATATTGAGAATATAAATAATTTAAGTTAATATTTCTATGTCACATAATTCTTCTTCCTTCTAATTTAACTATTGTGTCCTGAAGAACATGCGTAATAGCATAATGAACCTTCTTGCATGTTGATATGATATCGATAATCTATATCCATTTTGTTAGAGAAAATTATCTCTATGCAGTGCTAATATTAAACATTCATTATGGCGGAGATGCTCTTATTGAGTTCGATAAACTGATTGAACAAACAAATTTTTCGGGCGATGACGGAATTTCTGTCTGCGGTAGAGATGACCTTTTCGGTGAATATCACAGGTCGAACAAACCACACTAACTGAGATCGTATCGAAAGTGATCCACAATTCCACACGAACGCCAAAGAACGGTTAATGCCCACTAATTTCTGTTTATGGTGGTTCTGCAATGATTGCGTGATAGCCCCAACAAAAGCAAAATTTGGATCTAATTTGGAGCCACAGGAAGCAGGAAATTAAATCTTGTACTAATATAAAGGTGCATTGACCGTCAAATCAGATAGTGACCAACGAGTGCATTAATTTCAGCCAGAAAAGGCATGCTTACAATAGCCGAATTAACCATAGAAAACGCATTGATTAACTATAACCTCGAACTCTAAGGTCAGACACACTATATAAAAAGATTTGATAAAGTAAATTGTACATAATAAACTGTTAAATTTCTTCTTGTATGCTGATTTGATGATATTGCAGATGCTCGCCATATATTATCACTTGCTGTATTATATTTGCTAAACTTCGATAGTGCATAAAGAATACCATTCTGAATATACAATGACATTATTGTTAGAACCGTTAGCACAGCTAAACATATCTGCGTGATATGAATGGGGTTTGAAACAGACGTTTGTACAATTTTTGTTTATATAATTACCAGCAATTTTCGTGGAATTGCTCAACTTACAACCGTATAACTTGACACTGAATTAACAGAGACATAATAAGCACAAATGCGGGCAATATTAACAGTGTCTAAATGAAGTTTCTTAACTTATTCAATGATGTTAATCGAAACTTTTAATTTCACCCTTGGCAAGTAGAATCTGGCTTTGTTAGACAATAACGAATTTTGAAACGTGGCAGTAGTCGCAAACGTTTATCAATTTTACGGTATGCAAAAAATGGTAAAGAGCAGGGGACCGAATATAGTCCCTCGGGGGACCCCAACAGTAACGGGATTAGAATCCGAACTAAATTAATCGCTATTGAATACCTTGGAAATTTGTGTCCAAAGAATGATATAAAATGAATATTGAATTCTGCTACTAGATCAACAACAAACCAATAAAAAAAGAGGAGCAACTGGAACTTCCACAAGGGGGTTCCCAACTAGAACATAATCTCAATGGAATTTTTGCATAAGGGCTGTTCTAGTAACAAACGGAAGCTTTTTGATTATATGAGTCAATATCTTAAAGAAAAGGGGCCCGAAATAGTCCCTTGGGGAACCCCAACAATAACTGGATTAGAATCCGAACTAAATTAATTGCTATTAAATTGTCACGCCTTTAATCTTTACTACATAAAAAATTAGCTGAATTACAAAAAAAAACTTCGCAACTACGCCACTGCTCAGGTAGAAAATTACGAAGTTGACAAAAGTTAGAATCCCGGAAACCCAATCGAAGAAGGAGTAGGTTCCAACATTAATTTATAGGCGCCACCGACTTATAATTTACTAACTTCGTCCGAGATGGTAAATGGGAAGTCGGACCCCAAGATAGATAATAACCTGCCTTTATATCTCCTATCTATGCTTTAGGTAGACTTACTTCTAGATATTTCGTCGTAAAATAAAATAAAAGACAAGTTGCAACCAAAACTCTTTTTACTTAATAAAAAAAAAACAACCCACAACTCTAATATTTCTATACAAGAAAAATAAATTAAAATAAATTAGCAGTCCCAATTTTACGTTCCTCGAACTGAATATAACTAACTTAAATTGGGCGACACTCAAACAATTTTTCGGACCTTTATTACGCTACTCGAATAGGATACCAGTAATTTTTAGCGCATTCATTAACATAGGAGGCCTCCGCGTTACAATTCATGCGTGATCAGAACGATCTAGGACAAAAATGTTCAAACTGCGAACTCTTTAACACGCAATATCAACCCTCTATCGGAGTACCCTGTATATATGATTCATGTAAAATTGTTTCCCCTAATAAATGTAATATTACAATAGTATTTACGCATATCCCCAATTAAAACCCCAATGACATAATTCACTGACCCCAAATCAATTATTAAATTAACTTTTAAATAACGATAATGAAATCGTAAACAACAAGGCAAGGTTATACAATTTTTAAAATGTACTATTTAAATGTACTTCCCTTGTTCAAGATGTGGCGGCAATCAACGCGACCGAGCACCAGACTCCTTATCTATAGCCCCAGGCGTCCACTCGGTTCGGGAAAAACCTTCCCAAGGATACTCGACGAGGACAGCGTATCAATATGAATGTAGAGTTTTTCTACTGCGCCGCCTTAATTTCGGGACGTCCAGCCGCACGAATTTTGCCTGTAGATGCTCTCTGGCATAACACCAAACAAAATCTTCTTTACCGAAGTAAATTCTATATTGGAAATAAATTCCTAGAGATTTGCTTCCTTGCAACTATGGGAAAAGCTCCTGTGTGTAGTGACTGTCCAAGCGGAAAATGAATTTCCAATCGCAAAACGAATTAAAAGAAATAGCTCACTATTCACAATATACTTCCGGTAAGACCGATTATACTCAACCCACTGACCTAATTACAGAAAACTGTCTTTTAGAATCTCCTTCCCCCCAACGTTTGAAACTCCACTACGCACCGCGTTGACTTGACGGAAATGTAACTTCGAAATATTAAAAAGTCCTATAAGCAGGGGAATCACTAAATATGTAAAAAGGGTTGCCTTCTTTTAGGCGCGGAAGTCGTTACAAATTATTTTGGAACGTTTGCGTCCAGAATATGTCAAATTCTATAACTATATCATTTAAAAAACAATTTACAAATGGGGAGCGAAGACTACTTTGACGAGGGGGTCCTCAACTCGAATAAAATTTGAACGGTATTATGTATAAGGGCTACATGAGGAACCAGCAGTAGAATTTGAATTGTATTAAAAAGAAGTTAGAGAAAAGAGAGCCCAAGGTTTGTTACGGCCCAACCAATCATTTTCGTTGGCCCGCAACAAACCGATGGAACGGGCTCTTTGGCTAGCACAGAGAGGAGTGAGGATTCGCGGAACACGATTACCGGAAAACAGCCTGGTTTGTTACAATGTACAGGGTAAGTCACAATAAATGGACGCCAACCCTTTCAAGTCACAGCTAAACGAATGTCTTCGTGAAAGGGCCGAGGAGCGACAGCTTACGAGGAATGGAAGCTACCTTATTGAGCTTCCTTCTTACCTCGGTGTGTTCTGAAACACACATACAAAGTCTGGTATGTTGTAATGCACAGTGTAAGTCAAAATAAATGGACGCCAACCTTTTCAAGCTACAGCTAAACGAAAGTCCTTGCGAAAGGGCCGAGGAGCAACAGCTTACGAGGAATGGAACCTACCTTATTGTGCTTCCTCCTTACCTCGTTATGTTCTGCAACACACATACAAAGTCTGGTATGTTGCAATGCACAGTGTAAGTCAAAATAAATGGACGCCAACCCTTTCAAGTTACAGCTAAACGAAAGTCCTTGTGAAAGGGCCGAGGAGCAACAGCTTACGGGAAATGGAACCTACCTTATTGTGCTTCCTCCTTACCTCGGGATTTCTTACAACATACATACAAACAAAAATACACAAAAATAACAAGTCATAAATTATTAAACAACGGGTATATCTTATATTAAATAAAAGGTTTATACAGTTACATGCCAAAATGTTCAAACCAAAGCCGGTCTACCTATAAATTATGTATAAAGACAGGGGCTTCTAGACGGCCGAACCTGATGCTCGAGCCGCTACTAACTACGAAACTTACGGTAAGATAAACATAACTGCCTAGTCAATATCAGCTGAGATCACAACACAAGTACAACTATTTATGAAATTACAAAACAATTAGCAACAGAAGGTTGCGTCTTGTTTTAAAAATATCATTGCTTCTATTTTCCACAAATTGAGCACTTTGTAAACAAGTAAGCACTGCTGACAGTCTTCACTGATAACTCTATATATGAACAGTATTTAGCATGATTCGGCGAAAATGTTGAACAAGCGCGAGAAGGTTTTTTCTCACTTGCTGGATGTTCTAAGGTGAAGGCAAGAGAGGAAAGGACTTCCATGGCAGCTAAGACCATGTCACTGGAAGGCAAATGAAAGAGCAATGGACTTAAAGTTACATCATATTATACCATGCGAATTTTTTGTTGGAAAAGCGGTGAACTAATTGATATAAATCGTCCAGAAACGATAAACAGAGGCACATAATGTTTGTTGCAACAGAGAATCTTCACGGGAATGTTAAAGAGAGAACGGGGTTAACTTCTGTTCGTGTAAAACGATACGTGAAACCACACGGTGATCTCAACTAAATTATTATTATTAACCCCACCCTATTTGCATTGGTCACAAGGTCTGCACGCCTTGAACTTCTAGGTTTCCTTGTTCCCTTCAAAATACAAGCTAGCTGATACTAACTCTCAGAACAAAAAGCAATGTGTGACCCCATGGTCATAATTCATAGAAATGCCTTTAAAATGCTGACATAACAATACACCAGGAATAACTTTCGGGATAACAAACGGTGAAGTAAGATGCTCTGTTTAGAAATTAAAGCAATGGAATGAATTTCACGAACATTCATTCACAGTCAAATTCAAAAGCAGGAAAACCACATGAACATTACAGATAGTTCTTTGGGGGACCGCAACAGAAACTGGATTTGAATCCAAATTAAGTTAATCGCTATTGAACACTTTGAAATGTTCCATCCAGACAATAAGAAAAAGGAGCGAATGGTACTTCCACGGGCGGGCCCCTAATTAGAATACATTGTAACTGGAATTTCTATATAAGGGCTGTTTTAGGAAAAAGTTGAAGCTTTTTAATTATATTCAAAAGATGATAAAGAGAAAGAGGCCAAGAGTACTCCCCTGAGCGGCCCCACCAGTAAGTGGATTAAAATATGAATGAAATTCCTCGGCTTGGGCCCAATAAAAAACCTCAAGTGCTATCTGTAAACAGTTATTCAATATTAAGTTATTAAAGACATGCATTTAAAAATGATATGGGAAGCCAATGGTATTCCTTTGGGGATCCCCATTGACGTGGAATTATGAGCTGACTGAAATGGGCTCATTGAATAAATCTTAATAAATTTTAAAAATGTATAAGCTTCGTAAGTGTGTTACTATAAAAATCGTATCAACAAAGTTCATGTCGTTAGCAATATAGTTATGCAATACACAATTTAATTTAAAACGTAGCCTTTACTTTTATTTATTTATTTATTTTTACCATTATGTCGCACAAACGAGAGAGTAAAATGTATATACTGTCGGTTATTATGGGGGAAATCGGAGATATTGAGTAAAATTGATATTTGCATGAAAGGTGGGTTTAAGCGGTTTTTTCTGCCGCTACAATTAATTAACATAAAAATAATAACTTGCAAAAATGCATGCAATAAACTGAAATATGAGTGAATTGTAGGTTATGTTGCAATTCTAAATAACACCACAGGTACCACCAACAGAACAACTATACTATAATTTAACTGAAGCTGTCCACCAGCACTCGTTACAAGAACAGCCTGAGTTATCTACAAAATAATATGATGTCAGTATCAAGTTGTTAAAGGTATTCAGAGGGGTCCAAGGGTACTACTTTAAGGAACCTTAACTGTAACTAAAATTCCTCTACAATGGCCACTCTGCCGTTCTAAGAAAAACCTGAATTGTGGACTGTAAAGAATGATATAACCCTAAAATAAAGTTATTAGCGGTATTATTAAACAAAGTAGCAATGCGATGGGACCTAGAATATTCCCTTGCGGGGTCCTCAAATAGGAACTGAATTATAATTTAACGGAAGTTTCCCGACGAAGGTCGTTGTGAGAATAATCTGAAGAAGCATTTGCAAAAAGAGAAGGGCTCCAAATGTACTACCTTGAGGTACCCCCAATTGTATCTAGAACCTCTGTACCATGGCCGGTCTACCGTTCTAAGAAGAGCCTGAATTGAGGACTACAAAAAATGATATTGTAATTTAAAAAATACGTTTTTAACTATATTATTTAAAAACGTATTAAAACAATGGGACTGAAGGGTCCCCAAACAATATCTAAATTATAATCTAACCGAAGTTCTTCTTCAGTGGTCATTATACGAATATCTTAAAACATCATCTGGAAAAACCAATGATTTCAGCATCAAGTTATAAAAGGGTGATGGTAAAAATGATAAAGAGGGTACAAGGGTACTACTTGAAGGATCCTAAAAGTAACTAGAATTCTTCTCTATGTACCATTCCGTCGCTCTAAGAAGAATCGAAGTACTACTTGCAAAGATTGATATATATTCAAAATTAGGCATTTAACGATATTTAAAAAGTATAGAAAGAGAAGGGGACCAAGAGTACTACTTTGAGGTATCCAAACAAAAACTAGAATTCTTCTCTATGGACCATTATGCCGCTCTAAAAAGAATCGAAGTATTACTTGCAAAGATTGTTATATATTCAAAATTAGGCTTTTAACGATATTTAAAAATTATAGAAAGAGAAGAGGACCAAGAGCACTACTTTGAGGTATCCGAACAATAACTAGAATTCTTCTCTATGTACCATTCCGTCGCTCTAAGAAGAATCGAAGTACTACATGCAAAGATTGATATATATTCAAAATTAGGCGTTTAACGATATTAAAAAAGTATAGAAAGAGAAGGGGACCAAGAGTACTACTTTGAGGTATCCAAACAGTAACTAGAATTCTTCTCTATGTACCATTCCGTCGCTCTAAGAAGAATCGAAGTACTACTTGCAAAGATTGATATATATTCAAAATTAGGCGTTTAACGATATTAAAAAAGTATAGAAAGAGAAGGGGACCAAGAGTACTACTTTGAGGTATCCAAACAGTAACTAGGATTCTTCTCTATGTACCATTCCGTCGCTCTAAGAAGAATCGAAGTACTACTTGCAAAGATTGTTATATATTTAAAATTAGGCTTTTAACGATATT
>JABXWE010068036.1:0-14979 GCA_014611495.1 Limonius californicus | reverse complement strand
TTCTTTACACCGAGGCATTCGTCGTTGAAGTCGTTGTTTAAAAAATTTCCATTTAAAATATTTTTTATCAATTTTAGAGTTGAAGGTCCGCTGTTGTTCTGAATTATTTCATCAATTTATTACTAATTTTTTATATATTTTACTTTTATTGTTACTGAGAATGCAATGAAAATTTTCGAATAATTCTAAAGAATCCAGGAGTAGTAGTTTTATGTTCCCAGTTTATTAATAATGTTGGGAATTTCAGAAAAATGAGCCTTTATGTAGGATAATTGAGATTCTAATTCAGAACTTTTCAAAATACCTTGACAATCTGCCACAAACTGAGCACAATCAAAAGAGTTAACAACAATTTTAAAATAACTATAATCTTCGCAATAAAATAGAGCGGCTTCAGTCCACGTTCCCCATCTGATAAGGATTTGCCGTGGAGGTAAGGGAACATCCTTAAGCCGTTCTTTATAAACTTCGACGCGAAATGGTGATTTTAGGAATATATTCTTCCCCTTATTAATTAGTTTATTCACCAAAGGAAACTCACCTCTAATTTCGGCCACTCTATTCTTTACATGAACGAAACAGGTCACTTGAATTATACTATAGAAACAAAATTTTAGGTTTAGACCAGCTTTCACCATGCATGTTGCAGCATTAGTTACCATGTATAAAATTCTCTCTAATAGTATTTGATTTGGCAAATATAATAATGAAAGGGTTTTATTGACGAAACGTGAAATTGTCAAATGATTGGTTTTTTCGAGTGGCTTAACAGCAACTAAAAAGCTGGAAGAAGGATTTCCGTTCAAGACACCAACAATAAAATTCGCAACATATCTTCCTATAGTATCGGTGGTTTCGTCAACACTAAATCAAATATAATTATTTCAAATAGCGTCTCTAATTGTTTGAAGATTTTCTTCGTATAATTTTGGAATGTGTGTTCTGGAAGCTGTCCTCCGTGAAACGACTTTTTCTTTCGTATATTTTTCCAAGAATTGCTTAAATTCTGGAACGTCCAAATCATTTCATGGAATGTTGCACGAAATTATCATTTTACACATATCGTCATGAAAGTTGCTAAATTTTTCGTTTTTGTTTAAACAATTCAGCAATAATTGTTGTAGTGGATCGTTTGCATTATTTTTTCCTTTTTGATGCGGGCCAGTAGCTACGTACTGATTAAGTTGAAACTTTTTATTAACGTTGATCTGTAAAAACAATAACTGAGTACAATAATTTACTAAAGCTTAGAGGATATGGCAACTAATTGAGAGGAGCTTTGCCTATTTCTTTGCAATATTACATTAATTAAATCTTTAATTTAATTCTTAAATCCCATGACTGATGATAATATTAAATAATAATAATAAATAGTATATAATTATAAATTGGAATTTAATATTTTAATTTTACATTAAGGGATGTTCTGGGTTGCCAATGTTTACCTCTGTTGTGCAAACGGTGCAAAACACAACACTTGCATAATATTTAAAGCACGCGTGCGGCTTCAACCACTTCTTAATTAAATCGATTTTTGAACTACCAACTTTAGGCATTTTCACAAATCTCGGGTTGATACCTGCAGCTCTGTCAAGAAATGAATGACGCAAAAAAGAAACTGAAAACTTACCAAACACTTTGGTAAGCACTAAATACACAATAAAGATATCTTCTTAGAATCAGCAAAATTCCCAAATACGTACTATTTTCCAAGAAATATCCACTCAATACCTAAGTACCTACCCAACTAATACCGTCTTTGTCGTATAAAGTAAATCTGCGTTTACCTGAATTTTCTGTTGTCAGATATATAGGAAATATTATTTAATAGTTATTGCCCCGTAAGAAATTATAAAACTTTCATTTCCAAAAAATGTTTGTTTAATATCTTATTTTTTAATTTTTTTGCTAGAATATGCATTTTCATGCCCTTAAAAGACAAAATATGGACGGACATATGCCACATGCCGTAAAATTGTAATACATGCAAAATATGCAAATAATTATTTACTTTTTATGAGTCTAAAGATTATAAAATGTGTATACACGAAAAATTAACAAATTATGCGCAATAGGAAAAGATATGCAAGTATGCGTTTGCTCAACTGTAGTTTTAACAAATATAGAGTTTTAAAAGTTAATTACGATGTAGTTCCTTATAGCAAAAACGTGTAATGGTGGTTATCTTATAAATTTTCTTAATCATAATCAAGTAAGTTGGATTAAATTGTAAAATAGCTTTAACCTTGCAGAACACATTCACATATCACAAAAATCGACAGGAAACTGAGAAATGTTCATGTTTTTGTAATTACGTACGAAGTTGCTCTTACACTGAAATGATACTAAACGAAATTTTAATCAGTGAGGAACTGTAATTCAACGATTACAAAATATAAATTATTGTTAAAAATTATAAAAACATATACAATAGACGAACATGTTACATATACACTTGCAGAAAATTGCTAATTAATTTTTTAGAAAATTTACGATTATTTGTTCAATTATAATTAAAATAATAAGGTGTAGCGATATATGATTTTGTCTTTATTGTCGCAACGGAATTGTTACTTATTTACAGTTTATAAGACTAAGTAAAATACATTTTTCCATAAAATGGTATACAAATATTTATAAAAAGGAATGTTCCCTTTTAAATACCTTTAAAGCATTATTAGGCGGTAAATTTTCTTATAAAAAGGAAAATAGACAATCCTTTCCAGAGGTAGTACAATAAAAAAACGTTTTCTTTTGTTGTCTCTAAATGTTTTAGGGCTTATGGGATTTCTGGATTTTTCGCAGTTCTCTGTGCGTTTTATCTTTGTGATACGTCTTTTTAAGTACGTCTGGTTGTAAATTTATAGAAAAATTTGTCAATTTTACCTTCACGGCAGAAAAATTTGTTATTCGAAATGTCTACACTCAATTCTAGAATTTACCAAGATATTTCAACCAATGATTGCCACATTAGCAAATGTTGTAGACCATTTCAACGCTATCAAATGTCATCAGTTCTTGTTAATGTAAGAAGATATTTTTCCACATATTTTAAAAAGCTGTTGATTACTAGTAAGCAGCATAATAAAGCCGCAAATTGAATTATTTGTTTAAATTGTAGGATTTAGATAAACTAACATAATTTACAGGTGTTACTAACATTTAACATCTCTGGTCTTTTTGCTTATTATTATTGCTTTAACAATTTAGCTACACGCTTATTATTTTTAAAGAAATTGGAATAAGTATTCGTTAATATTAATAAGAGTACTTCCTATTATTCTACGATGCAGAAAGAAAACGGAAAATATTGTAAATAAATATTTCGTAAAACACCTGCGGGAAAAATTGTAAAACACTCCCCTGAGAAATTCTCCATGGAAACACGGTTTATAAGGGAAGACTATGCTAAATTACTTTTATAAGAATTAAAGAGGGTATAAGTTAGTAACCAATTCTGTATTTTATATGACAACAAAAAAACGCATAAAAACTTATTTATAATAATTAAGTAGATACTCCTTGAGGAAGAAAGAAAAGATTAATATATATATTCCAAAAAGACAGTAGATTCTGCAATCACAAAATTTTATTTACCTCGAAATCCTTTATCAGTAAAATAGGAAGGTTAGAAAGATAAAGATAATGTAATAAATGAGAAAGACAAAGTATTTGCAGTAAATATAAGCAATTAAATTTTAAAAACGCGAATTCTAGGATGAATTTATTTTAATACTACATAGTGTAGGTGTAAATTAATTTGAAGAATTGGAAGTTCCATTATTAATTAGCTAGTCCATTAGAAAAAATGTTTTTATAAAGCCTAAATTTCAATTTAGCCTAAATTATAAACAATTAAATGTCAATATACGGCTTATATTGTTCTAGAGAATAGCCTTTTGAGATGTGTAAGAAACGATTCCAGAATTTTGGGACAGTTAGTTAAAATGGAGATAAGGCCAATGTGTTTTTTATGTTGAACAATTTATCAAAATTAATTCAATTATTGAAATGCAACGTTAATTTCGAGCAGAATATTATGTTCGCAATGCTCCCACGCGCAATACCATTGCAACGTATGTTAGATGGCAAAATAGTAGATTAATTTTAAATGGAAAACTGGAAGGCCTTCATCTACATGCAATGCAGACAATGAAGAGATAATTAGATATGCAATCTTTCGTATACTTAAACGATCTGTTGGTAAGCATGCGTATGTATTAAATTTATCGAAACAAATATTGAAGATAATGAAATTTCGTCCTTACAAGGTTTCAAGTTTACAGAAATTGACTGATTAGGACAACAAAATCGAATTGAATTTTACCAACAATCTACACTATTAAGAAATGATAATCCACGTCTGGAACACTACATATTCATGATTGATGAATCACATTTCTCTCTAACTGGACACATTAATAAGAAAAAGTGTCAACACTCTGCCACTGAAAACCCTGGCGAACTTCATCAAAATCCCTTACATTTACCAAAAGTCACAGTTTGGTGTGCAGTTTCGTCATCAAGGATAATCGGGCTATATTTTTGGAGGAGAATGGCGAAATAGCAGGGTCGCAAAGATATTCACAAATGCTTCAAACGTTTTTCTTGTCACGAAATCTAGAAGAGAGAGATAAGTATGGGCTTCAGCAAGATGGTTCAACTAGCCACACAGCAAAAATTTGTGTGCAGGTGTGCGGGAAGAATTTACACATCGTCCGATTTCCCGCAATAGCGACTTGGCGTTGGGCGACGAGATCTCCCCATAGCACTCTTCCAGAATTTTGGTGCTACCTAAAAAGCACAACCAAGAACAACTGATAAACCTAAAACACGTATTAAAGCAAAAATTCGAGCTATACCGTAGAAATTACCTACTTATTACAATCATGTCTAATTTCGTCCGTGGCTTGGAAGAGTGAAGTGAAAACGACATCATCAAACAGTTTTCTTTAGTTTTGTAACTTATGACAATAAATTATTAATTACAAAACAAAATAATGGGGCCTTTTTGAAGGTTCCTGTATATCAATTCTGTGGTAATGAATCACTTTCGATGTACATGTACCATTTTGAGCTGTAGCAAAAGTTATTCTGATTTGTTTTGACGACTCGTAAATTTGGCTTTTTAATCAATAAATGAATTCATCATTCTACAAATTATTTTCATCCATCAAACTATAGTCCACGGGAATATTTAATTTCATTTGCTGAGTCTGCTCTACAAACAATATGTTAAATTCCAGAATGAAGGATCCTGTCACTGCAACTGCAATACAATTTAACTCCATACTATTTTCTACGAGTCTATTTTATTCGGGCTTTCGCGGGTTATCACAAATTGTATCGGTTACTCGAGGTATGTATTCTAAAATTACAGCCTTCATGTTTTATTCAAATAGGCAGAACAGATCAGCTCTTACTTTCTAATATAATTTCTGGACAAAAAGTACGCTAATCGTTTACTGCTACAGGCAAACAATAGATAAACCACCTAATCTTGTTATAACCCTTACACCCCCTAAGTTATTACAGCATCAAGAACTACGAACTGATCCTGGCAGATTACAAAAAGAATTATCTTCAAAAATTACAACGCTGTTTTAAAACAATATTATAGATAAAAAATATCTCTTTTCTAAATTACAACTTTCCTTGCACCCGTGTGGTCCATTGCGCAGATTTCGTTAGGACATACAGAAACACATTAATCTAAAAGAATAGCTATATAAACTTCGTTTCATGAGCATTTAGCTAAAACGTAAACAAACGCACGCGTTTGACCCACCCGAGCGCGCGCTGTGATTGGTCTACGCTAGATAACGCTACTGCCTCATTACTTAAGGAGTAATTGACGCTCAAAACCTTTACTTTGCACTCGAAATTACCGGGTTAAGTTTGTGTGCTTTTTGAGCAGTGTTTATCGGTTTTCGGAGCGTTTGTGGAGTGGCTGGTGCTTATTTTCCTAAAATGGAGCAAGTTGTTCCAGAAACGTGTAATCCTAGGGGGCGTCCTACTACAAAAGAATTCTGACGGCGCGAACGTTAATTTAGAAATGCAAGGAATATTACGTAAATACACATCCAGTAAATCAACGCACCTGTCAAGCGTTTGTTTACGTTCTAGCTCAATGCTCAACAAACGAAATTTAAGGTGTCTTTAAATTAAGTACTGTAATTTATGCAGTAGAGATGTTTACTCATTAAACCTACCGTTTATAAGTTATTAGCATATAAATCTTTGGCAACGTAACAGTATCAGTAGTTCAATTCACTAAGAAGAACATGAAAGTTTCAAAATCGTTATCCATTTGATTTTGAAAAGCTGTTTATAATCAGAAATGTAGTATAAACCGTACTGTAATAATGATTTTATATGGTAAATAAGCCTTTGGGGACGGAAAAGAAATTGTATATCTGGCGGGAACAGGAAACCTGAAAACTAAATTTCATGGAATTATAATAATTCCAGAACTCTTTCTAAACATGTATTATATATCGTGCATAAATCATGTCCATGTAAAGGTTAATTGGCTTGCGGGAACCTGATTCTAAAACCAAAAAGTAATGCGATTTTAATAATATAAAAGCTATTTTCAAGCAGCAATTTGTATAGATCTGCAATAATAATGATGTTTTTTTAGCAAATAATTCTTTGACACTGGAAAATTAGTTAAATTCGTTTAGCCATCCATTTACCATAGAATATTAAAATTTTTACCAACCCTTTATTAGTTATTAATATATAAATCTGTGGCTCGGAAAAGTTCGCTGACAAGAACATGAAACTTCCCAAATAGTTATTCTTATGATTTTATTATCTAAAATCTAAATGCAATCAGAAATTTACTATAAACTGTGATGACTTAATAATTTCAAAACTGTTTCTAAACGGCAATTTATAGCAAAACGTATAGTAATTATGATTTTCTTTGGTAAATATAGCTTTCGCAACGGAAAAGTACTTAAATTTGATCTAGGGAACACGACGGGAAAAACGAAAACTTGAAAAACTTGCTCGCAACCGACATTGTGCAAGTTGTTGTCTCTATGCAAAACGTTGAAAATCCGGTGCCGGGTTTTGAAAAATTTACCGTACCCTACTGACTAATATAAAAAAAAATGTGTTTCTAGCTTTTCTGTCGTAGGTTGTTATGTTTTCGTGATAAATAACATTCAATTGCTGTATTTATTGCAGCCATTGCACAAGGAAAACTGGTTAACTATGTAATTCATGCTGTTCGAAAACAAAATAAATGGAACCAATAGCTACTTAGTTGTTGACAGCACACAGCATAGTCGTTGTTTTACGAGTACTATAATGAGATGGTGGACCATGGTGTATTAATCTCATTTTTCGTTGTATAGTAAAAGAAACCTCAAACGCAGGTTAGTTGTACAATCAAATATAACTCAAAAATACCTGCGAAATAATCTGTTTTCAACAACAAAGTATCTTTCGTTCTTATTTCCTTGGCTTTTGATGAGCAACAATATGGTTAAAAGGAAACTGTATGTTATTTATCACGGAAACAAAGCAGTCGAAAGTAAACTTCAAATATACAAACAGTCCTGGATTTAGACTGTAGAGTACTGTAATTTGTTTAAAAAGGTGACCTCCCTTTCCATAACTTTACGACTTTAGTAAACATATTGCGCCACACACTTGCACAATACTCTGTGCTCACTAATATCAGTCATCGACAAATTTGCATTGTAATTACTTGCCTTGTTTGCGAAAAACAAGAGGAATATTAAAAATTCAAAACGGTGAAAGTCGCAGACTAGGATTTGTTAGAGGAAATTCGTACTGTTGTATCATACATCTACCGTATAAATTACAGTACTATATAACTATTTCCTTAAACTGCAATTAAATTATCAACAGATTTGCTATAATGATATTTCTAGAAACTTAGCAACTTAAATACGATTTTAGTATTATAGACTCGAACGTTTAAATATCAGCAATTTCTTAAATGAATTTATTAAAGACACTCGAGCAAGATGTTATACATTATACACGTCATAATAGCTTAGTATCCATGGAAATATGAGCCCTTATTACTTCTTCAAGAAGCGCAACTTAATAATAATTGAGCAAGGTTGTAACATGACAAGATATAATATCTAATCGGTAACTCTTACAATAATTATTCCGCTGTGAAGGATATGCTCTAGGCAATTTTTAATTTTGCCCAGCGCCCTTGCCTGCAACCTTTGCAATTTTAAAAGCTTTAAATTGTAATAAATGCTAGGATTCCACGGGAATGAAAACGAATCTGGGTTCCCTGATTCTTTTCATTAAAGCACTCGTCTGTGTAACTCAATCCGCATACATAAAACCTAGAAACTATTTTTCAATAAAAGCTTTACTCGCCGGAGACGGTTTAATATTCCGGGTGCGTCTTGATTTATGGAAGCAATTCATATGTCTTCATGTTACGGATGTTTACACCTGGCGCTCATAAGATGTCAGGCTCTTATCCCAGTATTTATCTCCATCTTTAAAATTCGCTATGGTTCGCTTGTGTCGAGACGAAATCTCAGAAGCTTCTACTCCGAATGAGATACAATCTTGCGTGTTAACAATTATTTTGAAAAGGTGTGTATTACGGAATATATACCTAGCTCCACTTTTTTAACCGAAAACTTTGTAAGATCATTTCTTAATAACTATCAAACTTTGGCAATTACAGTAAGTTAATCCATCAAAGCCTATGACAGCAATTTTACAAAATTTAGAGTATCTAGACGTGAGGGTGTGATATTTATATCTCTATGGTTTATTCGTTTTATCATCACATCTAAAGGTTGCAAATTTGATATTCCCTCAAAATGTTCTGAATTCTATAGTGTCTACATTAATTATAGTTGGTCGCTACCATACTAATTTGTATGTTCTGAGTCACTATAAAAATGTTCATGTTTATGAAATCTCAGTTACACAATTGAAATATATATTTCAGTTATGTATGTTTAAAATAATCACTTCCAGCACTAATATACTTATTTAATCTTATTTTCCCCTTTTCCTCTTCTTTAAGTCAGAAGTTAAATTCTTTCATTTAAAAATATTGTTCTGCATTAATGGCCATGATAGTATTTCTTCTTCTATTCCTCTTCTATTTACCTTTTATTATTAATTGTGCTAATACAAATTTGTCGATTTTTAGGATGTATCTGAATCGTGTGGTTTTTGTCTTTCTGATCGTAGGCAATAGTTCTCTTTCTCTTCCTATTATTATTAATACCCCAGCGTTGCTACCTTTTACTGTTAACGGCATCTTTAATATGTTTGCTATTGTTTACATTTCCAACGTTTTCATTTTCTTTACACGTCCATGTTTCAACTATGTATTAAAAAAAGCATGAAACCGGTGTTTATAATATAAATATTGTATAAAATGAAACGTGTGTATTTGTTAGATATTTTCTTAGTGCACTTTTTCTGATGGCTCTGTTACGGTGCAAAACACATTCTGCTAAATTACAAAATTCTACGATTAAAAATACAGAAATACTCATCATTCTTAGAAATGCTAAATAGGCATTTTATAATTTATCCTTTTAAAGTAACATCATAGTTCCTGATATTTCCATGTTGCTTTTTATTACATCTGTAAACATGTGACATCACTGTTTCTGTGGGGTTTGTAGTTGCTAGGGAGAATGATTTATTTTTTAAAGGTCCATGAGGCTGAACTTGTCCAACAAGAAAGCTTTTAGTTAGGTATGTGTATTTCTGGCAGGTATAACAACAGTGTATAACAGATACATATTTCCTAGAATAATACTTTGACCACAAATCTAGTGAATATGTATTTCCTTTGAAATTTATATTTTCTTGCAATAATAATATTCGTGTAATCAATGTTTGTTTCATTCCAAAGTTAGGCACCGTGCACTGTAAGAACCACCTATTAAAACCTCAATAAACTTAATCATCAAATTCTTCATCATAAAAAATTTCGGTGCTTTAAATGGTAATTATGAATAGTGTGAATACCAAAGGAATCTTCTCGATATTCAGCAATCCACGCCGAATCAATAACTTTTTCTACGTTATTAACATAGTTATCCTATTTCTCTCCACTTACTTTTTTAAGCACTCTGCTCCAAATTGTTATAACACCTTCGAAAGACCACCTGGTTAAAATGATTTTTTGATCATATTTTCTTTTACAATCTGACCATACCAGTTCAGTTGCGTTGTAGTGGCAATGGTACGGCGGTAATTGCAATATTTTACGCTGAAATTGCGTAATATATTGATCTAGGTGGTAGGGTATTGCTGTTCAGCGAAGATCTACAATATTCCAAATATCGCCGTTCGTTGCTTTTTCGGGATAATCTATATTAACCAAGAAATATTCTCTTAGACCAAGATTTTCTAGGTAGTTCCTCTTTAACGCTGTTGTAATAGTAGCGTTATCCATAATTATTAAAGAAGGTTTTGATATCAATTGACTTCTAAATCATCGCTTAAAATTCTCTATGTTCATGTTGTCATGATAAACACCTTTACTTGTTCCGGTTTTGAAAACTAATGAAGCGTCTTCTACTAAACCCTCGCTACCACTTGCATGAAGAACTATCTATGTACCTGTATCTGCCTCTAGCTGTTTTGGATGCTGTTACCAAAGTGCCATTTTGCCAATTATTTCTATGCGATCCTTTGCTTCAAAATTCAAGTTTCATCGAGAAATACTGAATACTTATACCCATGTCACTAGTTTTTGATTTTTCACATATTCCCTAAGAAATTGCAGTCCTCTTAAACTGAATATCGAGTTTTTCCATTAGATACAATCTATTGCTTGACTTTTTCCGTCTGAAATTACTTTCTTTGAACCTTTTATATAATGCCGAAGTAGAAAATTCAAACTTTTCTTGATATTCTTCAATCATACCTTTGCGTAATGTTTGCATTGTTATGTATTCCTTTGTGGCATAAATTTTGTATAAGTACCACATCTCTTATGAAGTTCTTCTTGCGTTACTTGCGTTTTTACCGTTATCATATTCTGCGACATATTTTGTTTACAAATATTATCTGGTTTGATACTATTCGTTTTCACGTTATAAATTGCTCCTATAGGCAAAATGGCAAATGACTTTGTTCTGTCAATAGTTGCTGGTGACGAAACTTGGTGCCATTACTACGAGCCATCCAGTATGTTATCGTCGATGCAGTGAAAACATTCAAATTCACCACCACCAAAGATGTTTAAAACACAACCTTTTGCAGGCAAGGTGATGTTAACATTTTTTTTTTCGACCATGAAGGACCCTTATTGATGGATTTTAAGGAACCTGGAGTAAATATCAAAGCAAATCTGTACAATGAAACGTTGAACAAGCTTCATCAAGCAATAAGACGGAAACGTCCAGGAAATCTTACGCTTGGGGTAATTTAGTTGCACGACAATGCTAGGCCTCATGTTGCTAATGTGGTAAAAGTAAATCTCCAAGGCAAAAATGGAGGATTTTAGAGCGTTTGGAGCCTAAATTTATCGCCTTGTGATTTCCATATTTTTGGACCGCCGAAAAAGAAGTTAAAATGTCGTCATTTTGGGTCTGAAGCAGAAGTACAGATACTTGTGGAAGACTTCTTCAATCAGCAGCCACAAGAATGCTATGAGCAATATATACGTCGGTTAGTAAAACAATGGGATAGGTGCTTTAACTGTGACGGAAATGATTTGCAATTAAATTGTTGAATAATTTTTTTATAAAGCAAAGATGGGTTTCAATTGAACACACCTCGTACTACCTTTCTGGTATTTTTTTGTTCTTCTAATTTACTAAAGTAAAACAATGACAAAAAATTATTTCGTAACTAATTCGCGCTGGTACAGTAATTATTCAATACTAAAGGGCAGTAAGTGCAGTGCTTGACTAGTAAATCATAAGTTGTCCGCGACTAGTACTCAATGCACTTAACATCCGAGTTGCTTGTTACGTGTTTTGCACAATAGGAACAATAGAATAAAAATGAAACATTAAATAATATCTAAAAATGATGATATATAACGCTATTGCTGTGGAGTGTAAACAATAATGTGTTGTAAAGCGTATAATTATCTCCCCATTTCTTATTCGCTGCCCATAGGCTACGTAGGCTAGGCTGTTTTGAAAACACCATGAATCCATATAAAGGTTTTGTTTGGGCATGTACATACCCAAAGAACTGCATTTCCCCTATAAACCAAGCTACTTAATTAATTATGATGAATTGTAGAACAACTGCACCGCATTTACAATCCAACTCATGTCGGGTATTTTATATGGAACTAATGTATAGAATTATAGAAACTCTGTGATATTCCCAAAGCTATTTGAATCGAAAGCTCTCTGATGTAGAATATTGAAATCGCAATAGCTTTCAAATTGTTCCACCTCAAATATGCCGATCTCTGCTACGACTTTGCTTACAAATACACAAAGTAGCCGTAGGCAAACTGTTTGGGAAGAGATGGATTTGATGTTCAATCAGCATTAATTCAGCGTATAGAATTCTTTTATGCAGTACTCTGCATTCGACTGTTAGTTGCAAAATCATGCACACGCATATTCTACATTAGTTCAACATTCCTCCAATTAAGATATATCCGGACACGCTACAGCATCGTCCGAATTAATGTAAACACCGCGACTATTTTTTGTAGATAGGTATTATTATGTCAAACTGTGATGGGCATTTAACATTGCAGCATCACATAGAGAAATGTTTATTTAATGAACCTTTTGGTAATAATAATAATAATATATGAGTAACGTGTATATTGTCGTAAGATTCCGAGCAACAAATAGATATATACCCAATGCAGATAAAAATATAGTGACAAACAGATACATGAAAACAAAGAACGGTAGACCATATTTTATAATCCATAGAGTCATCACCAGTATAAAAGGAAATATCCATTAGAAACTTTTTAAAGGAATTTTTTAATTATTTGACGTGTGTGTCACATCATTCAACACGACTTGGGTATGAGAAAGCTTTCGGCCAAATGGATTCCAAGATGTTTGAAAGTTGATCAGAAGCGCGTTCGATTGACAACGTCAAAGGAAATCTGCCGCCGTTTTGCAGAAGATTCCTCAAACTATTTGGATCGGCTTGTTACCATGAACGATACGTGAATCCATCACTAAAAAGCAATCCAAATAGTGGGCATGTTGGTTCTCCACAGCCCAAAAGATTCCGTGTTCAAAAATCGGTTGGCAAGATTCTTGCTTCAGTTTTCTGGGACAAAGATGGGATAATTCTGATAGATTATTTGCAACGGGATAGAACTATCACGGGAAAATATTATACTGAGTTGCTAACTAAATTACGTAAGAAAATTGGGGAAAAACGGCCCGGAAAACTTGCCAGATGTGTGCTCTTTTTGCAAGAGAACGCTCCTACTCACAAGTCGTTGATTGCACTGCAAAAAATTGATGCAATTGGTTTTGAATTGGTTAATCACCCGCTCTATTCTCTGGATTTAGCACCGTCAGACTATTATTGGTTCCCAAAACTCAAAAAACATTTGAAAGGTAAAAGATTTTCGACAAATGACGAAGCAATATGTGCCGTTGAGGAGTGTTTGCAGACGAAGACAAAGATGTTTTTAAATGGCTTAGAATTACTTTATGAACGTTCTGCTAAATGTATAAGTCTTAAAGGAGATTATGTTGAATAAATAAAATTTTGTTTTGAAATATTGTGGCGTTTTGTATGGTAGGCTAAATACTTATCAATACCCCTTGCTAGATGACAGAAAATAAGTGCTTATTCTTTTATAAACTATCTCTTCGAATATGTAAGAAAAAACAGATAGTAAAGATGCAGACCGCTAATCTTCTAAACTACAAAATTTTTTTCGGAGCAATATTTGCAAACACGCGAATGGAAATTTATAATTTATATTTTTCCTCATTACAAGATATACATTTAACATTTCTTGTTTTCTGTGTAGCAGTAAATCATTCAAGGCAAAAAAGGGATAGTGTTAAAACAATACGAATATGTATGTATTGACTTATTTCTGAATTAATATATGCAATACAATTTTTTAACAATTTTGTCTGTGTTATTATTTATTCGCACACTACTTCCACTTTTTTTTGTTTTATTTATTATATAACATCTTGAAAATGGTATTCCCGCAAGGTTAAATGATTTACGAAATCAAAAAGGCCTTTTAGAGGATAGAATGCCAACATTGGTATTAACAGGTGGTTATTGATTAATGTATTAAAATTGATACTTTTCAAATTTTTACATTTTACATCACTGAAATGACATTTTTCTCAATTAGAATGTCTTAGCGTCGTATGACACGGCACATAATTTTGTACAAAATTTTGGTCAGAATTTTGTTCAAAGTGTTTTTACAAAATTCTTCGTCGTGCCATGCAGCAAAATTTTGATCAAAACACTATACAAAATTCTGTAGATTCAAGTTCTAAAACCTACAGAATTTTGTTTAAAGTCGGCGACGCATCGATGCGCAAACGAGCAACTTTTTATGTTTATCAACGATCAGAGAGGGTAGAGAAAAATATGTTTACCACGTGCCAAGCCCCGCCAGCTTGCTTGCTTTGTCGTGCGTACCTACATGTAAATAAGTGGACGCGACTGCCTCCCTGGACTTTCCCATACTGGAAACTGTTCATATCATCTTTATTCAACAGTAGAGTTATTTTCCTTAAAACGGTTGTTCAAGCGCTATCCTAAAACCTTGCCTCGTAACGAATAGACTTACAAGGCGTGTAAGAAGTTCCGCCAAATATCTGGGGTGCCCCTTAATTTCCTTTTAATATGCAACCAGGCATACTTCATTCTCTACTATATACGTGATATTGTGACTGCAAATTGAGTTTGCTGTGATTTTATAACAGACAGACATTTTTTAAAAACCACTTTTTTGGATTCCCTGAGACCCAAAACGGATATTTCCGTTAAAATCTCGATTTCGAAAATTTT
>JABXWE010068035.1:0-10483 GCA_014611495.1 Limonius californicus | reverse complement strand
GGGATAAGGGGGGGGGGGGGGGATGGAAATTAGTATACCAAACAATTGAGACGATATAAATATAATATATTCGTTTAGAAATGTAAAATATTAGCCCGGAAATCATTGAGCGTGCGATACAAAGTGTTTGTTAATGCCAACTAGTTAATGCTGGACAATTTGAACATTTTCGCTAGGTAATTTTTTAATCTTCTTGTTTTCATTAAATATAAATTTTGATTTTTTTTAATTTTATGCGTATTGTTCTCAAATTGTTTTATCTCCCCATTCAATTGGTTAGGAGATCTATTAAAATAAGGAGGATAAAAGTGGGGCTGCCATTTAAATAAAATAATGATGACGTCATAGTGTGGAAATAGATGCCGATTGAAAAAAATTACGATAGGAAATGTTTTTTTTTTTTTAATAAAGTTGGCTTCGGGGTTTTTACAAACAACATTAAATAACAAAATTATGAAGTTTGAACTTTATCATCATGCTGTATAGCTCTACATTATAATAACGTAGTAAGGCTACACTCAAACCCTAATTAAAACAATTACATTTAATAGTTTATGTATTTTATTAGTTGATAGAACTAATAGATTAATATGGTATATCTGTGGACCAATTACAGGAAAAGTTTGCCAATTCACAGACAAAATAGTTTCAAGCAAAAGAAAAATCTGTCTAACAACAGAATGCACATGTATACATTGCAGTTTTTGTTGTTCAAGTTTATTTTCCTTATTACAGAATAAGTTTTAAGACGGAATGTCATTGTTGAGATAGTGTCATCTGTCGCAATCTTGCGTTTATTTTAAATTGCTCTGCATTCTCGGATTATATTTACTAGCTCCGTCAGTTTGTCTGGGCATATACCAGTTGCGCCGATTTTACCTGAATTAATCCGGGTGGCCGGAAAGAGTCACTAATCCAAGGGTCGAGTTGCGCCAATTACCCAATCCGGTGGGTGGTACCGATAAGTACCTACCAATTTGCACTTTTCAGAAAAAGGTATTAGGATATTAGAAATAACCCAATATTTTAGCACTGGGTAGGGGCAAACCACCCATACCCCTAATTTTCATCTGTGTAAGAAGTTACGTGATATTCAAATTTGTTCAAATTCATCAGTTCCAATATAGACCTGTTGCTACCAAGACGAAACAATGGAACGTATGTTGAGTAGCAAGGGAAAAACATTGATTATATTCGAAAGTTTTAAATTTCGCGCGAGCGGTTCAACCAAGCAAGGTGTAAAGTGGAGATGCACGAATAAAAATTGTCCAGCAAAATTGTTTATAGATGAAAGCGGGAAGACGATTTTAGGTAAGTACCTACCTTTTTTAATATATTTTTTTTGTTCAAGATTTTTGGACTTTACGATTTTTGTTCTTGGATTTAATTTTTATAAATCTATGTTTTTTTTTAATGGAGTAAATTTGATCTTCATCAAACTTGGCATACATGTAAACCTTTACCTCCGGGTCTGGTTTTTTTGTATAAATTTAGCCAGATCTGACCACCGTTTTCAAATTTTTTTTCTTTAATTCTAGAAAAGACAACATCCCACAACCACGAGATTCCAACGAAGTTAGTTCGGGAAATGATTTCCAACAGCGTAAAACGGAAAGCAACTGACGAAATTGGCGAAAAACCTGCAAAACTTATACATCGAGAAATTATTGAATCTTCTGTAGCTCTAGACATGTTGAATAATTCAGACATATATAATATTCGTCGGTGTATGTATGCAGCTCGACGAAATATGCTACCGCCATTGCCCAAAAGTATCGATGAGGTACATACCACATTAAACAACTTAACAGTTGAAACTTACAAGAACAGAGAACGTTTTTTATTAACGAACGACGCTAATTCGCATATTGTAATTTTTTCTTGTGAGACTAATTTGAAATTTTTAGCACAATGTGAGACAATATATGTAGATGGTACATTTGAATATGCGCCAAAATTTTTCACTCAGTTATTTTCAATCCATGGAATTAAAAATGGGCATTACGTTCCCCTTGTGTTTTGTTTATTGCCTAACAAATCTCACATATCGTATTTAAAATGTTTTCAAACTGTAAACGAGGAATGTATCAAGCTCGGATTTCAATTTAAGCCTCTCCAAGTGACGTCCGATTTTGAAGAATCAATTCACTTGTCCATTAATTTAATGTGGCCAGAAACTAACATAGTGGGATGCAGATTCCACTTAACACAGGCCTGGATTAGAAAAATTCAAACTTTAGGGCTTATTTCAGAATATAAAAATCCTGATTCTGTCGTTGGTAACATTTTAAGATGGACAATGGGATTGACATTTCTAGAACCAGAAGTAGTTGGAGACTGTTTTGCGTTCGATTTTAATAGTGTTTTAAATGACGATCCGAAAATGATGCAATTTTTCGATTATCTTGTGGATAATTATATCGATGCTTCTTCAAAGTTTCCCCCAAAAATATGGGCTTGTGCGGAAGCAAGTAGCACAAGAACAACAAATTGTTGTGAATCTTTTCATTCGGATTTTAATAAAAGTTTTTATATTCCTCATCCAGATATTTTAAAATTTATTGATGTCATAAGAGAGTTTCAAACTAAAATTTACATCAAAATGAACAGTGTCATTGTCCCAGCAAAAATAACTAATCAAAAATATAAACAACGATTAGAATTTTTATCTAAAAAAGTTCAATCTTATAAAGCTGGACTCATTGAAAGATTTGAATTTGTCAAATATGCGTCATACCATTATAATAAAATAATGTAAATATATATTTCTAATAAATGCTGTATTCATTATAATAACATGTGTTTTATTCCGCCTTTTCTGAAGGCAGGACGCTCAATCACTTATTTACACAGTGTAGGTACTTATCGATACCACCCGCTAAGCCCCAAGCGCAAGTCGACCCTAGGATTATAGGTCCGTGAGACTGGTCCGGCGCAAGTCGACCACGGGATTATCAAGATACCCATAAACTGGCGCATCTCGTCTATACCCGTTTGTCTAGGGTTTATGACACATTTGTGGCTCCATATTGTGGCGTATAAATCATCGTTGCAAATTAGCGACATTCAGTAAATGTTTTAACTTGATTATAAAAAAGAACGTAACAGAATACTGTTACCTACTTTAAGGCGTGGTTAAATTTTATTTACTTTATTAGAAAAAAAAACATGTATAGTGAAATAATTAGCTAAACACTTCATCTTGATTTTAAACAGTTTCGTCCGTTTTGCCTTAGTATGTTTGTATTAACGTTCTATGCCCCCCCACAACCACAATAATATACCGAGTGTCTATTAAAAAACATACAGTATATTGTAAGCTTCCTTATTCAACCTCGTAGACTTTCACAACAACAAAATTTGAAATGGTAGCACCCACCTTTGATACAACACTGAAAAGCTCTTATGAAATTATGTTCAATAGCAGCAAATATTGTTTTTATCTGATGCGTTTAAGAATTAAGAAATAAACTCAAAAGATTCAGAACCAATCATTATATCGCTACAAATTTTAAAGTATTAGATTAAATGTTTAAACTAATTTCCATTACTCTCTAGGCAATAGTACGAATAAAGTCGTTAATTGTTTCTTGCCTTACGTCGTTGAAATTCATATTTATATTTTAATAATAATAAAAATAGACAATTTCAACAGGTATTTAGTTTTGCTTTATATGTATTTCGACATGTAAAATGTCATTTTCAAAAGTATTTAATGAAGTAAACATTTGTAGCTAGGGCAATAGCACACTGGATGTTGATTTCGGACTTGGCTCTGGTCTTCTATTCCAAAACTTCCAATAGCGGGAAATATATGAGCTTAATTTGCTCATTCATTAAAGGTGCATTCGTTAAAGTGTGTCTGTGAATTTAAAAAGCCTCGAGTATATCCAATTTACGTTTATCATCACAGAAGTGTAAAAATGTTATTATATTTATTATTTGCTGTCAATGCATGTTTCTCTTCTGATAAGTGTTTAGCGTATTTAGATTTTTCTGGGTGTTAGTATTTGTACGAGTATGTGCTCTTTGTATCTGGTATAAAAATTTCTAATTGTTTGACCTACGCATACATAATTACAATGTGAGCAGTTTAGTGAGTAAATACCTGATTTTAGCATAGGGTTAATTCTATATTTTGCGTTGAATAAGATGTTGAAAGTCTTTTCTGTTGCTTTATAAATTACATTAAATGTACTTGTTTTGATTATAAATTAGCAATTGTCTCCGATATACGAGGGCAGCCTTTTAAGTTTTTACAAAAACTAGGAAAGAAAATTCTTTTTGTACAAACTGTTTTATTGTTTTTCACTTTTGCATGCGTTCAAACCAATTCTCGAAACACTCTTTCCACTCTGAAGTTGGCATCTTACAAACATGGTTTTTGAAGGTTTCAACAGCTTCTTGAGGTAATGAAATTCGCTGTCTCCGCATTTTTTGTTTGACATTCGGGATCACAAAGAAGTCGTTAGGCGATGAATCAGGTGAATACGGGCAATGCGACATTAATTCGATATTTTTCTCCTTCAAATAATCAATTCTTTGACTTGTTGTGTGAGAGCTGTTATTGTCACGAAGAAGAGTGATGCGACGTTTTCGGTTGTTTTTCCTGATTTCGTCTATGACAAACAAGTTGTTGTATACTGTTCAACGCTAACTGTTTTTCGATCCTCTAAAATGGAATTGTTGCGACATGGACAATACAACCAAAGAAACAAGCGATCATTTTCTGGGAAGTGCTTCGTGAACGAAGAAATTTTGTGAGATTCGGTTCATCTTGGAACACCTAAACAGTGGACTGTTGCTTAATTTTCGGTTTATAAGAACATATCCAAGTTGCGTCACCTTTTACGATGTTGTATACGGATTTTCCTTACACCAATTAACACAAGCCTTTTTTTTTGAGCTTCGGTCAAATTATGCGGAATCCATCGTGAATAGATTTTTTCACAGCTAAATATTCATGCAAAATCGAATGTACTGCAATCTTAGATATGTCTAAGGATGCCTCTATCTCACTACGTCACATGTCGATCTTCTTCAATCATGTCACGCACAGGATCTATATTTTATGGAATAACAACCGATTTTGGTGGACCTTCACGAAATTCATCACTGAGTGATGCAATTCTGCAAACCAATTGTAAACAGTCTTTTCTAGTGGTATTGCATTACCAAAAATTGAACGAAACAATTCTATGCAATGTTGTTGAGTTAGGCCTTTACTAAAATCGTTAAAAATCATCCAACAAAAACCTTCACGTGAAATTTCCATTTTTTTCACAAAATTGATTTTTTTAAACGCTCACTGTATACAAACTACTCTGTCAATTTCTAAGCTGCCACTGTTTTCACAATAACAAATGTCAAATTTTACGAAAATAGTAATGACACATCTCAATAGCACCGCCTAGTGGTCGTTTGTAAAAACTCAAAAAGCTTCCCTCATATCATCGAAATATGGAATTGAAATATATTTAACATTTTCAGAGTGATCTTTTGAATATATTTTTTGAATTGTTAATGTATAATCTTTCTTTTTGATTAGTGTGTCTATCAATTGTGTTGTATCCATTACTGTGTGCAATTTGTTTAATAATCGAAATCTCTTTGGTGTAATCACTGTTACTTAGAGGAACTGTTACAGCTATACGTATGTATCAGTGGACTATGGGCTGCTAATTTATGTTTTTTATGGTGACATGAGTCCTGTGGTATTGTGATATCTGTTTGTGTAGGTTTTCTATAAATAGAATATTAGAATTTGTTTGTGGAATTAATTTTTATGTTTAAGTCTAGATAATATAATAACATTTTTACGATAAAGGTAAATTCGATATACACGAAGCCTTTCAAATTCACAAACACACTTTAACAAATGCACCGTATGAATGAACAAATTGAGCCCATAAATTCCCCGCTATTGGAAGTTTTGGAATAGAAGACCTGAGCCAAGTCCGAAATCAAGATCCAGTGTGCTGTTGCCCTAGTTACAAATGTTTACAATATTAAATGCGTTTGAAAATGACATTTTGCATGTCGAAAAACGTATAAAGCAAAAATAAATACCCATTGAAATTGAGTCTATTATTATTAATAAAATATAAAGTAATAAAGTAAGTAGTAGTATAGGCGCAATCAAAAATACATTTAAGCTCTTCCAAAAAAACAAAAAAATGGTTTAATTTTCTGACATGCAGTCAAAATATTATTAGAAATTGTTAAAAATTAGAATGCGTAGGTCGTACGTGGAATATTCTTCTGCCCAATTGAGTTGCTTAAATTATCAAACTAGATCAGTATATTATACATAATGAGTTTATTATGATGCAATTTAGTTAACCTAAATTGTTAAAAATTGCTGTGATTTGAAGTGATCTTTCGTTTTAATAATACTGAGACGAAATAAACCTACTTTCTGGGCAATCTAGCCAATTCAATTTGATTATGGAACCGTTTTAAATATCTTAAATTACGGGGTAGTCACAGAATTAATATTTTTGTTGACAAGACATATCATCGTAAAAAAATTAAGAAAATTGCTTTGACAACAGTCCAAGAATTTGTACCTTGTATGTGGAATTTAAATGGATTAATGTTGCTTTAAACTACTTACACTTTGAGGATGTGAAGTTGTTGCAATTACCATATGTCCTTCAGAAAGTGAGGGATGTTTAGTGTTGTAATTTTTTTAAATTTTACTGCTTGATTTTTAAATGCTACAACATTTATAGGTGCTTTTAATTTTAGAATATTTTTTGAAATGTTGAAAATATTTCGCATTTTACATACAGTTTGGCTCTTCCGCTGCAGAGAACTCTCGCTATGATACTTAATTTTTTGGGAAGGGTCCTGCGTTGTGGATTGTATTGTATGTGCCTCATAAAGTTTTACTAACACACTTTTGATAATCCTTAAATTTGTGATCTTTTTCTGGAACCGAAATTGTTAACGCGGTCTTTTGAATTAAAATCTTGTAGTGACGAAGTATTTCCTTCTATAAAACATCCTAGAATTTCTTAATGCATAATTCTACACAAAAGGAATACTTATGTTATTAAGGAAAATTCTTCCAGAACTTCGGTTTTCTATGTTTTAAAATTTAATACCTATTTTAGATTTGCAATAGTTGCAAAAACCATTACGAATCTAGAACATACTATTTTAATACCGAAAGAGTACATAGAATTTCGAATGTTTTAATATTAAAATCTGGAATTGCTACCAGGCGGATTACATTACCTAATTTAGAAGTTCGCTAGATGTAAAAGCGATAAATACAACAACAATATTGAGTTTTGCAAACAATTTCTATGCTTAAAAACAATAAGATTTTTCTATAGCCGTTTAAGCTATTTGGAAAACACTTTTATAACCTATAACACTTCAACTTTACTGGAAAAAAAAATATAATTTCGCTACCCCTTTATGTAATTAGAATTTTTTGATTTTCCTCTCCGATAATTAGTTTCATAAACTATTCATACTATATTATAATATAAATATTTTGCTTTAAATACTGCAGTGGAAGATACATCTAACCATGTCATAAACAATAATGTACATAAATATAAATAATTCATAAAAAGTGTAAAAACTAATACTTTACCAATTTTGTCGTGGCACACACCGTACATTAACACCTTCAAATATACTAGTTTTTATTGCCGAATAAAGAAAACAAAAATAAGGTGACCTATGCATTGTTTACGTCTCACCTTTCTGGTAAGGCAAGTAACATTTTGTTGAAAGAAGTTTCTCTTAATATTGACCGTCATATATTTGGATCATGGAAAACTCGTCGCAATGGTTTTAAGTATTTCAAATTTGTGAATAAGGAAATATGAACATTTAGCAAAGTACCGAAAAACTTAAATAACAGGTTATAAATAATACTCACCAAATCCATTGTCATACTTTAAGAATTTTCCATCTCTTGTAGTCATATTTTCAAATTCATTTATTACATTGATTATGTCATCCTCCGGATGGTGTTCTTTTGAGATCATAATCAGGCTTAAGAAAATAAACAACACTTTCACCGTGCTCATAATTTTAAGAAACTCGCACAAAAAAAAAGGAATATAGTTGTTTGTGCATTCATAAACAATGTTTACTGTCAAAGAATAACAGGTGCCTTAAAATCCAAGAACCTGTTAATTGTTGTACAGGTAAGCAGTAGACTAAAACAATCGAAGCAGATGCTTGTGCATTTAATAACCAAATAAGAAAGTGGAAGTGACCAGCACGTGCTTTACGCAAGCCTCAAAGTTATATCGCACTGCAGGAAGTAGAGTGGAACCCCGTATGCAAGGGGGAAGACACTTAACCTGAAACACGTAGGGGAGATATTTTGTAAGAAGATTGCACTTCAAGGTCAGTACCATATTGTATGCACGCTTTCCTTACAATGGAAGAATACTACTACGTCTACATAGTAGGGATGCTTCAATAAATATTTATATTGACGTATTTTCATTGAAAAACCCTGTCAGTATCAATCTATTATTGCATGAAACTGTTGTTGCTATTTCGATATTGTAATCGATATAGGTATCGGCATTGTTCTAAATATATGAACGTTGTATACTATTATTTGTATGTCGATATTGTTGTCGATTAATTATTAGTACCGTTATTTGTAGCCGATGTTGTTACTAATACTATTATTCCTATATCAAAATACTTAGAAATTCTCTTATTTATATGTCAGTATTATTATCGATATATGTATCAATACTATTATTTGTATGTTATGTATGTATTTATTAGTACTGGTATTTATATACTGATATTGTTATTTCTACTATTATTCGTATATCGATACACTCATCAATACTCTTATTTGTATGCCGATATTGTTATCAGTACTTCCTAAGGTCAACCTTAGGGGAGACGTATAAAAACTACTGAATTTTTAATTTAAATAAGGTTGGAGCGCGTCTGCACTTCATTTGTGGAGGTCCTGGGTAGACAAACAGCAAATGCGACCTGAACTCACCGGCGGCGACAGGCAGGTGACATGCAACAGATAATAAAACACAGACGTACTGATCTGTCAATAAATATTGGGCGATTGTGCTAGCAACCGGGAATTGTAACACCGATCCTAATGAAATGCGCATGCGCCAAGTCAAAACGAGCAATGATACCAACTGCTTACATCTGAGCATTTCAATTTATAAAAACGAATATCTAACCTAATTTTCTGCTTTAGATTTTCAAGGCGTGCTAGGTGTTATTTTACAGAATCTTTTTCTAAATAAACGTAGATTGGTGATTAAATGCAGTTTCTAGTTAAACTAATTACTTTGCCACATGGTTTTTTTTTCATTTCATAATTTCGTGTTTATTTCACCAACTTTAAAGTGTTTTCAGATTTGTTTTAGGTAAACAATTGAATCATTTACTTTGCATATACAAATTTTTTTCTACCCCTGCTTCTGAAAGTACATATTTTTTAATCTGTTTTCAATGTAGAAAGCTGCTGGCACAGTATAATCCTCTAAGATTATACTGCGCTGCTGGTTTCCGCAAGTGTGCTGCAAAAATTTTGCCATGCACTTGAGGTATTTAACATAGCAACGGACTAACAACAATGATTTGGCAATAAATATTAAATTAAAATTGACGTACGTAAAATTCTTTTTTCTACAACTGACACATAAAAGTGACATTAACGTTTCAATAAGCGTGCGTGAAATTGCGTTTCACACACTAGATCGTAAAATTATACACTGCACCCGTACAAGCAAATATTTTTACACAATGGCGTCGGTTGTTTGAAAATATTTCTACGTCTCCTTAGCAACTCAACAAGGATACTTGACCATGTCATTTATTGATAGATTTTTATAATTTTTTTAATTTATATTGTCTAATTGACCTATTTCAAATAAGTTGTAGAAAAAGCATTGTTTATATTACGCGCGTGAAGGTCCTTGTAACGGTTCGACGTTTTTTTTGTCTCGACCTTCGGTCTCGACAAAAAAACCATCTCTCCGTTAAAAGACATCCTTCACGCACTTAATAGAAAAATAGCTATTATCTAATTTTGACACATAAAGTGACACTTTTCAAAACGGTCTGACGTTAGGAAACGCTTTACTTTTCGTAACTAGTTACGTAATGAAAAATATTTCGTAACCAGTGATGAAATAGTTATTTTTGTATTAAGTGCCCAAAATGAGTGTTTTTTTAATGGCGCATGAGAATGTTAGTTTTAGTCGAGACCGTTAGGTCGAGACTCAAAACTCATTCGAAAGTAACAGTAATAGTATATTATATACCTAGGTTGAGAAGTGAGCTATTATTTACCGAGAAATTTTATATCCTGAGGCGCGTAGCGCCGAAGGATATAATTTTCGAGTTAAATAATTGCCTTCTCAACCGAAGTATATATAGTATTTTTTTTACTACTAATAGCCGAACTAACACCAAAAGATCTTATTTTTATTTTAAAATTAGCCATTTCCCCTATTAT
>JABXWE010068032.1:0-12319 GCA_014611495.1 Limonius californicus | reverse complement strand
ATCTAGATACATGTATCTAGATACTGGATCTAGATACATGTATCTAGATACTGGATCTAGATACTATTCAAGTATCTAGTATCTGTATCTAGATACGTTTATAAAATTGTATCTTGTATCTGTATCTAGATCCTATTAAGCGGTATCTTTTTCATTAAACAATAAAAGATCCTAGATACATTCAAGAATTATAATTTATTTTATGTAGTTTTCGAATTTTATTAAAACATTTCTTCAATTTAAAATTTAGGACATTTTTGGACATTTAAATTTTAGGGTTTACTTTTAGCAGAAAAACCCAAATACGTCTTAAGATAGGTAATGGTAATAAGCATTCAAACATCCCCATTTTGAGGAGATAAGAACTGTAAGAAGCTTAAGATTTTAAGTATACATTTACCTATTGTGGCTATACAAATTACAATAACCGCCCTTGCTGTTTTCGATATTGGGAATTTCCAAGCAAATCTTATAAGTAATAACCGAGCGGTAGGCTTATCTAAAGTCTTGACAAAACTTGAAGTTTTCTCAGTATAAATAAAAGTAGTGGACAAGTACAGAATCAATTCTTGTGCTACAATTAGAAGAATGAATGATAACGAAAGTGCTTTTTTGGAAGTGCCAGCGATACTGGATGGCTATCCCAATAAAATGTTCTCTAGTAATTATTTTGTGTCTTATTATTATTATCGATTTGTTAACAACCCTAAATTCCGTCAGATTTTCTTTAAACATAATATTATCATGGTTTATGCGCGGTTCCATTTCTGGAAGTGTAATTTTTTAAAGTAGGTATCTAATTTGTATCTGAGAAGGATCTAGATACATTTTAAAGTATCTTGTATCTGTATCTAGATACACGTAGTAAAATGTATCTTGTATCTGTAACTAGATACACTTTTTTAGAAGTACCTGTATCTGGATCTAGATACAAAAAAAAAGTATCTTACCCAACACTGTATATAATGCGACCATAATTGGAAATGGCAATGTTATTGGAATCATTAAAAAAAAGGGTTAGCAATTTTTAGGTCTTCAATCAAATTGAATATTTTCTGCTGCACATTAAGATCGCAATACGTTTTTAAGTATTCGACTGTAACCCTGTTAATCCATTTGACATTAGATTACTTAAAAGACTTTATATATTGATTTGTCATGAGTATATGCTACACCTATGCAAGCGTAAAACGCAACAAAAAATTACAAATCTTTCTTCCACAAGTCTACAAAAATGCAAGATTATAATTATAATACATTTTTAAAATATAGTAGTTGCCTATCTATTTTTATACAATTTTATAATTTCCTTGCCGTCATCAGCGCAATAGAAATTGTGTTCAAACTACTCTTATATGTATTTGATCTACCAAAATGATTTATAGCACCTGCAAAAAAAAAAAAAGATTTTACCACCCTTATTTGAATTTTATCTTCTAAAAGTAGTCTCCACCTCTTTAAAAGTAAAACGGTTTGAATCCTTTATAGTTAGTCTGCATTGAAGAAAATTAGGTAGAATGCATCCTTCAGTGCATGACCACTGGCGAGAGATAATTACTTTCGATCAGTTCATTCTGTATGACATCAGGCGTTTCATGGTATATTATTTGATACAATGCTTTAGATATTTGCGAATGTCTATAAAAATATTATCAGTAATTTTAATCAGCAGCAATTATCTGTAATACTTAAGATATAAACCCATACATACTGTACGAAAGATTTAATTAATCGGTTGGTCTATAAACTCACAGTAAGACGGTTGTGGAAAAAATATTAAAATGGGCAGCAACCAATGTGAGGTAATGGACGCATTTTATTCGGACTTAGCACAGTCGTTAAATAAAAAGAAACAAACAAACAAACAGTCGTGCGATATGGATTTGCTTTTGCCACTGTTGGTGGAGAAAAAAGTTTTTTCCGAAGCAGTGAGTCAGCGATACAAGGTAAGCAATATGATTTTTTTTCCATAGAGGAAGATCTATCTATATTCTTAACTGTTTCCCTAACACGACTTTTAAAAGAATGAGAAAGAACTATGAAACTTTTCTAAATAGTATTTTTCTTTTACTATATGCATGTATATTGTTGTACATAACAACTGTTTTTTCAACCCAACATGTTTCAATTTTAATTGAAATTTACTAGTTTAAGTCTGTTAGAAAAACATAAAACAAATTTTTATCTTTTAACTGAAAATATGTACAAACTTTTGACATAAATTCCTAATAATTTTATTGAAAAGTAAGTTAATTATAACTTCGTTATACATTAGTCTAAGTCCTGCTTTTAACAGCCCCCATTTTATTGATTATGAGTAAAGAAAAATAATGCATCCAAATCTACCACCAAAATTATACGGTTTAATAAAAATACATCTTCTTCTTCTTCTTACCTATTTCTATCCAATGTCGGATGTAGGCCTCCTTAATATTTGTCCATGTTTTTCGCTTCTGTGCTATTGCTTGCCATTTGAATCCTGCTCTCTTGAGGTCATCGGCCCATCTCATTTGAGGTCTTCCAATTCCTCGTTTATTTTCCTAGGGTCGCCATTCCATAAGTTTTCTGCTCCACTTATTTTCCATTCTGGCTACATGCCCGGCTCATTCCCATTTTAGTTTGGCCATTCTACAATTAATGTCGTCTATTTCAGATTTCTTTCGTAGCCATTCATTCGTTTTTCCGTCTTTTTGACTGATTGTCATTTTCTTCATTGTATGTTTAGTAAAAACCCACGTTTCAGTACCATATGTTAATACCGGTAATATAGATTTATTAAAAACTTCTGCTTTGAGGTGTATGAGGTATGATCATTTTACATACATAGCTCAGCTTATCGAATGCCGCCCATCCCAATTATATTCTTCTATTTATCTCGTTGCGCTAATTTTCTTTGCCAGTTTTTATTTCTTGTCCTAGGTACACATATTTCTTTACTTTTTCTATTTGTGTATCCTCTATTATTATATCTCTTCGGTCTTCGTTTTCGGTTTTCATTATTTTTGTTTTACCTAGGTTGATTTCTAGTCCTACCTGTTTTGACGCAGCGTTTAGCTCAATAATCATTATTTGTAGGTCTTTAAAGTTGTCAGCTATAAGTAGATGTCATCAGCGTAACGTAAGTGATTTAGGTGTTCTCCGTTTACAATGATTCCTTTATCATCCCAGTTAGTTCTCCTAAAGACGCCTTCCAGTGCTAGCATAAATAATTTGGATAATATACCATCTTCCTGCCTAACACCTCTTTTGATTCTCATTGGTTTTGTATTTTCATGTAATTTTATTGTTAACGTCGTATTCATGTAAATACGTTAGATGCCTTTCGAGTATCCGTAATATTTTATTAAATAGTTTGTAAACCTGTGATAGTAGGCTTATTGGCCGGTAGTTTTCCAGCTCCGCCATGTCCCTTTTTTTGTGTAATAACATTACTACTGCGTTGTACCAATCACATGGTATGTCTCCTTTTTCTAGGCATTTATTACCTAGTATTTTTAAATTTTCTATGAGTAGTTCACTTCCTAATTTTAGTATTTCACTTAGTATATTATCTGCGCCTGGCGATTTTCCATTTTTCATGTATTTCAGAGCATTTTTGATTTCGTTCATGTCAATTTCGGGAATGTCGTCTTGAGTTTACGTTTATTATTTTTGTTCCATGCTTATTTTGATTATCTATGTTATTTTTTTAGAATCATACAAATTTTTGTAGAACTTTTCTGACACTTTTACGAAGCCAACAGCTCACGTGAATGGAACCTACCTTTATTTTGTGCCTCCTCCTATATATTTAAAGCTTGAAAAATTCTTACACCAACAAGTACAAAAGACACAATAAGAGACAGTAAACTTTAAAACATATATAATGAAATATTTGACATATGACAATACAACGAAATGGCAAGTTATAACACAAATAGTTTGAAATTACAATTACAATGAGAATCCTTGAACGTTCAGGAAACGACGCCGTTGACTCACAATATTTATACTGCTATATATCTATGTGGTCAAGGGCGTAGTTTAGAGGAAAAAATACTATCTTAATATTTTGTGCAAACAATAAATGAATAGCGATTGACGATCGCTTTTGGGTTGTCAAAACAAGAGTTCAAAATCGCGAAATTCTGCAAGTTGACGCGAGCAAAAGAAAAGGTTTACTTTACACTGCACAACAAAAAAACTAATTCTTTACCTTGAAGAGGAGACGGCACAATATACGGCGATTTCCAGTTGCTAATGATGAACGCAGGAACCTTCGATGGTATTGAGAAATCGCTGCAGAACCACGGGCATTGCGCTTCGGAGATGATCCGCCGAAAGGCGATTGGTCAACTCACTAAGGAGTTGCCTTTTTTTGGGGTTGAATCAAGTTATTCCTATTCAATCCGGCAGCTGCCGACGGTCTGTTAACTACCCCTTGGTACAACAGCGAAACGGAACACACATAACAGATACCCCTTTCAAAAAAAAAACCGAGCCGCCCCTGCAGCGTTTTACGTTATTACGATTGCCGATTGATGGAGCTTACGGACAACCGGAGCCCACAAAGGTCTAAAATGGACTAACTCAAAATGCAATGGGGACCTGCACTTCTCCCCTCAAAATTGCACCACGTTACGAAATATTGCGCAATGTTCTAGAAGGATTTGTTTTTAACGCGCGAGTTCCAGGAAGCGTTCGAGGTCGAACGTGGAAGAAAAACAAGAGCTTGCGATTTTAACACAAAGAAACTATTAACACATCTCGAGCTTCGAAAGACAAAACAAAATACCGAAAATGGTAACCGAAAATAAGACTTCAATTAAAATAGCGATATTCATTCCTACGAAGCGGCAAACAAATTACGGAATTAATAAAGTGTAGCGGCAAATTTGAAAATCACATAACATGTTGTATTGGTTTATCGAAAAATTTGTGTATTGTAATATACAGAATATCAGGTTGAAATCTATATTTAGCTGGGGCTGATATTTGAACTGCATGAGTAGCATTTATTTGATTCAACTTAACTCTTTTTGTTACAGAACCGCTGGTATCTCAAAAAGAAAGAATCAAGATATATAATCTTTTCGAGTGCTTTATCTCTTACGAGACGCAGCGATATATAGCGATATATAATAATATATTGCAATGTGAGAATCCAAGCCTTGTTACAAATTTGCACTTCACAATGCTTCAGGCTAAGAAAATGTTTAAATTGATATAAATTAACAAAAAAACTATCAAAAAATCACATTACTGAACAGAAACTAATTTAATAAATTCATTTACGCAAGAATTGCGAACATTATGTAACATGTGCACTTGCCAGTTTGACAGTTCGAACTAGCTATGTTATTAATGTTGTGATAAATGCAATACAGCTACTTCAGCGCCTCTGTCGGCTTGGGAAGTACTAAAAACATGGTCTTAATGCGCCAATCCCAGTGTCCTTTCTATCCCGTAGGGATGTATTGTGTTTGATTTTCTCCCTTGTCGAAATTTTCTACACCACTCACCACTGTCGTGTCAGAATAACTAGTCACCATAGACAGCTTTCATTCTCTCATGTATTTCTAGTGGTTGACGTTCTTCGGCGGCAAAAAATTGTGTAACATAAGAATTTGATAGGCACTTCACTAATATATCAATAAACACTTTCTACAACCGCATGAAATTGTCATCGTGATCAAGTAGCGCATACGCGATCCAAATGTGGTTTTATTAAACAATCCTCGAATGAACATTCTTTCGAATTCATCAGAAACCTAAGAAACAAGGCAATCAGTACCGGACCCTTCACCGAGTTTTTACTTAAAAGCCATAAGAACGGAACAACAACAACTAATACAAGTAAAACCGAGGATAATACTAAAAGAAAAAGGAAAGAGCTTGAAGTACCTACATAAAACTTAAAGAAGACGTGATGGATACATATGTAACAGTTAAGAAGGCAAGAGAGCGACCGTATGGCATCGAAAGGATTAGTTCGTCTGGAGTTTTCTTCAGATAAGATTACGATACAGAAAACGTAAAAAACCCGGCGAATAAAATAGACACGAGAGAATTAAAATCGCTAATATGAACAGTGACATAAAGAGGGAGTTACAAGCAGGCAGTGAGAAATGAGATAAAAGTAATACAAGGGATGACCTATAAAAAATAAATTTGTTAAACATAGGTTAGGAGTTTTAGAAAAAAATAAATAAAAGAAAACAACATCGTGATGTCAGAGCTGGAAGCTGAGCTAAATATCAAACAAAAAGGAGAAGTGATATATCAAGAATTTGTACTTAAACCTCGGTCTGTTTACAAGGTCAATGATCAAGTTAGAAGGGAAGTAATAATTGTGGAACGGGGAATCGGAAACGAAAAGCGAGAAGTGTTGGCAAGTAAAGATAAAAGAGCACAAGAAATTGATAGCGATAATGATTTGACGCACGATAAAAGGAAAATCCAATATAAAATTCTTGAAAAGGCAAAAGTGTAGAAGGTGAAATAAAATAGGATATATAGAGTGTACGAATAGTACAGAGGCAATGAACTGGTAAAGAAAGAGCAACGATATAAGGAGAGAAAACTGCTATAAGAAAACCTGATAATAGAGGTTAGTTCCAAGGCAAAGAAGAGGAAAAGTGGTACACAAAAAAAAGTGAGCGAGAAGACAACTTCAACAAAGAAAACAAGCCCAAGCAGAGCAGAAATGATAACTCTAGCCACCTGGAACATAAGGGGAGCTTATGCGGCCAAACGATAAAGCAAATACTAGAAAAAATAGGTAACTTTGGTGTAGATGTGATAACATTACTGAGAGGCGACCAAGCAAATACAAAATGGGATTTTCGATTTGGAACATTAGACATTTTTCTATAGTGAGAGGCCAGAGAGAAACAATGTTGTGAAATAGTTTTGTCGGAACAGAACAGACTCACGATTAGAGTAATAGACTTTACACCAATAAATATTAGAATGAGGTACATAAACATTCAACGACCGAAAATTTTTAGTGCTTAGTTTCCATGCTTCTTCAAAAGAAAAAAAATTAGGAAGAAAATGAATTGTGGAATTTGAGTTAAAAAATATTTTTAAGCATGACTTTTAAGTTGTATTACGTGAAGCTAATGAATAACATTGATAGAGAGATAAAGTATGTTAACAATAATAGGTACCCACATTAAATATGCAGTCACCAATGATAATAGTGAGCGATTATTAGGATTTGCAATGGAAAAAATTAGCACATAATTTCAATACAAATCAATCCACAAGAGTATCTGATTTAGCAGCAGGTGGAAACACTATTAACCAAATTGACCATGTACTTACTCATCGAAGAACAAGATGTAACTTCTATTAAGGACATAACAACATTGTGGTGGCACGTTCACTACGTCGGCGATTAGTTCTCTCTCTCTCTCTCTCTCTCTCTCTCTTTTCTCTCTATAACCTCTATATATTCCAGCTTTGGACATAGGCCTCCCCAATCGATAATCACATTTGCCGTTCTTGGACCTGTTCTTCCTGGCCTAAATCATCAGTCTATCGTATCTGTGGACTTCCTCTGTTTCGCTTCTTTTGCCACGGTCGCCACTAGTTTATTTCAGCGTCCCATCGTCCATCTAGTTGATTTGCGTTGTACCAACCCCACTTCCATTTGAATTTGGCTACATGTTCTAAAGCGTCTTTAACTTGAGTTTGCTCTCGAGTCTCTGTATTTTTTTTTCGGTCTTCTAGTTTTATTTGGAGCATAGCTCTTTGCATTGCTGTTCATGTATACGTTACTTTTGTAGATCCTTCTTTGGAAAAGTCCATATGCAAGACCTGGTAGTATACTTCAATTATAAACTGTATTTCGTAAATGTGGTGGATTTTTTCAGTATGTAATCCAGTTTCTTAAATGTGGCCCATGCTAGTCTAGTTCTTAGTTGTATTTCAGAGATTTGGTTTTCATTTCGCAATTTGGTGTTGATATTTTCATCTAGATCTTGAGATGGCTGGTTAATTTCCGATAACATTTGTTTGTAGTAATTGCGATTGCAGCAATGGCGTCAGCAAATCTTATGACTGAGCTTATTTCCGTTAATATTTAGGCATTGCTTGTCTCATACCAGTTGTAAATTGTGGGAGCGGGAAGTGTATAATATCCCCTTGTCTCATCTCCCTATCTTGCTTTTTTATAGATATTATGCAGTATTTAAGTATATCTGTAGTCGGTTCTGATATTCTGTAACTTTATTTTACTGCCCATCACTCTATACTATCAAATGCTTTTTGTAATACACAAAGACTAGTTGGATTGGTATCGCATTCTAGCACTTCTGCTTATTCTACTGGTTGCCAGTAATAAAATTTGTTTGTTCAACTCTTTCTCAGCACATTTTTTTCTCAATTTTTTTGTGCTCTTTAGCTAGGATATTTAACACCTTTGTAATAGGATCCACTAACTACACATCTTAAAAGATCTTAAAATTAGTACTATATTTTACCTTTTTTTTTGTTAGTTCAGTAATTTTAATAAACTGTAATGTCTTCGTGTATTCGCCAGGCTTGTTTTCAACAGCTTCTCTGAGGTCTCGTGAAAGTTGGATTGAGATGCGGTGCTGTCTGTACTTTATACGTTCTGTCAGGATATGTTCCACTGTTAACAGGGTGTTACAGGATTGGCATATTAGTGGGTTATCTCCTGTAAGTAAGTGGCTATGAGTTATTTTAGAATGTTTGATCCTCATTCTTGTAAGTGCGGTTTCTTCTTTCCTTGATAACTTGTTTCTCCAACTTCAACGACTAGTTTGGTTTGCTTTAGATTATTGATGTTGATTTTCATTCACTGATTTTGGAGTTTTTGATTGGTCCAATGTGTGATATCTGTTTTTGGCTTCTGGTAGTGTAGTTGTTAAATTTATAGTTTCGCTGGTGTGGTTGATGGCTTCTTTTGCTTTGAAGCCTCTTCGTTACCCTTAATTTCGATTTGAGATGGAAGCCACGTTATGTATTTCTAGATATAAAGGCTCCGTAGTAAATATTATGATATAAACAGATAAAATTAGGTGTGTTAAAAAATATCATATTGTTGCATACAATAAAGAAATATAAGCTGAATTCAAATAGGGCACGCTTTATACAGGCTGTGCCATCGATGCGTGAACGGAAGATAGCTCGTCACTCAAGCAACAAATGAAGATTCTGTCCCCGCTAGACGATAGATACACCCCTTGTGCATATTTTAAAAATTTTTATTATTATTCCAAGTGTTCACATACAGAATGTTGCACTAACCATATTTTTTTAAATGGACCAGTCAGTATATTGTTGCATTTTTGAAAAGGCACGTCAGTGCAGATCAAATTTATATAAAATATGTAAGGATATTTTCAACCGTTCTCCCAGTAGAGGGACTTAATTGCCAAAAAGTGGTCAATTTCAGACGCTTGTAGTGGCCAACCTATTTAAGATATTGATATCGGGTTTTCATAGAAAAAACGTATTGTTAGTGCAGATTTCACATCACAAAATCTCGTTTATATTTTGGTATTGGTGGATGACGGTTCTAGCATTTTTATGAGACCACTTTGTATAGGGCAAAGGAGATGAAAAAAAGTTGCAGAGCTTTAAAGTTTTTTTTTATTGAACTGATTTTAATATCTAAATATTAATATAGCATTTGTTCCATTTACGCATCGTATTTCCTGTATTTTCTTCAAACAATAACATATTAGGAGTAATGAAGAAGAACACATATTTTAAGAGTTACATTTTCTAGTTAAATAGTTAAAAATGATCCTCAAAAAGTATTTGCTACCTCTATAGAGAAGGGTGCTGCATATTTCTAGAAGATGATTTGGACATTTTAATGGGGAATATTGATCTTGAAACACGTCGTTTAATGTATTTATAACATGATGGTGCCCATGCCCATTTCCACCAAAACGTAAGGCAATATGTAAACGACTAGCTAGGAATCAGTTTGATTGGACGGGGAGATAATATTTCATGGCCTGTAAGATCGCCAGATCTATCACTACTAGACTTCCTGTGGAGACATATAAAGCAGAAACTGTATCAAGTAGTGGCAACAACTGCAGAGGACATGAAAAATATCAGAACAGTTTTTAGAAATATTCACCACCAAATATTAAACAGTGTTAAGGAAGCTTTTATAAGACGTCTTCACGTTTGTACTGAAGAAGGTGAGAATGTTTTTGAACATTGAATGTAAGTCTCTATTGTCATTTCTACAATTCAAAGATTTCGGATATTTTTGTATATCCATTTACAATTTTCTGTCCAATAAAGGCCAGCTTAATATTATAGATTCCTTTGCATCTCGTTTCGTTTGTGTTACTTTAAAATACTGTACTCTCTGAAAATTGCCATTAATACCTGTTGTATCAATTTATAACATTTTAATTTATTTAATCTAAAAGTTATTAATAATCTGCATAATACTTAGTAAAAATGTGTAATATATTATTTAAATTTTTTTTTTGATTTTTTGAATTCCTATCACGGAGTCATCGACATACTCTGACAAATTAAATGCCTGCAACTGGGACTCATGTCGGTATACGCCGACGTATATAATGTATGTTGTAGGGACACGATAGATATAACATTTACATGGAGCTATATGAAAGAGCAATTCTTTGTGACGCTATAGAAGCGTTGTCCGCCGTCATTGTGTCCCATTTAGTAAAATTTTTATTCTTTAACGTTTTGACGTACCACAATTGCAGAATCGCTACAAAACATGTCGGGATAGTATACCCCGTGGGAGGACATAATAATATGTTATTATACAAATTTAGCATTCTGTGAGCGTTTTCCAAAAAGCTTTTCGCCTTCGAAAAAGTTTTAACAGAAAATATAATCCTAGCTATAAATAGAACAAATGCTATATAAAAAGCTTTAATATATCAAAAAAATCGAAATATTGAAATTCAAATTATCGATATAAAAATATAAACATTGGAATAGGCATTTTGTCGGGAGAAAGCTTCTAGTTCCAGTAATAAAAAACTTTGAATTATAGAGGTTCGATTGTATATTTAATTTTGGCATAACTGAATTTAAATAACTATTCTTAACGTTAGTGACGTGTTTATGAAATTATGTAAATTTTCCATAATAAGATATACCGAACTTCATAATAATTGCAGAACCCAAATGAAAGCCGTAATCTGTTTCGTGATGTACAATCGCAGGGTGTTGATGCATTTTCAAATCTTGTTGCATCTCTTCGTGATATCGGCCAGGGTGATTTGGCCCTTCTTCTGGAGAAGAAAGTAGAAGTAATTCCTGGAAGAGAATTGTTTGACGATAATGCTCAAGCGTTGATTCCTGCATATAGCACACATTCAAAAAATCGAGGACATGTTTTGATTATAAATATTATTAATTATCCAAACAATAACCAACGTAATGGTGCTGGCGTCGATGCGAAAAATCTAAAAGAACTGTTTGAAGACATGGGCTTGACAGTTACGTCGTATACTAATTTAACAAAAATGGTAAGTTTCTTAATGATTTTTTGCAAAAACGGTAACTTTCATTGTTAAGGATGTGATGACAGCAATTGGTGTATTTGCATCTAATTTACAACTTAAAAATGTGGATATGGTTTTTGTCATAATAATGGGACATGGGACTGAAGAAGATGGAGTTTCCTATATATACGGAACAGATTGTGAACCGATAAGCACCAAGTGGGTGGAAAATCAGTTCGACAATACTAATTGTCAATCGCTTCAAAGGAAACCTAGAATTTTTATCTATCAATCATGTCGGTAGGTATATTTTTAATAAATTGTAATTAATGACTCCATTTTGAATTCATGTTTTAGCGGACACAAAATTGATTTAGGCGTACGTGAAACTATAGATGATCTTCCAAACTTAAGAAAACGTGAAGATATGTTGGTTGCTCACTCAACACTACCTGGTATGATCAATTAAATTTCACGTTGATTATTTAATTTGTATCTTTGTATTTTTGACAGGTAATGTAGCTATCCGCGACAAGATCTATGGTTCATGGTACATTCAAATCTTTTGTGAAGTAGTGATAAATCATGCTTACAATATGCATCTAGACGATATATTTAAAAAGGTTGATCATGAGCTTAAATCTAGAAACTCTTCGACTGTGGGGATGCAAACTTCTCAGACCCGTAGTGAGGGATTTAACAAGCATTGCTATTTACATCCTAAAATATATAAGAAAGATGGCGAAATTAGAAACATTCATGATGATTTAGTCATATGTAATTTATGAAAAATGCTAGCTACACTACACCTAATATTAAAGTAGCTATCGGATACTTTTTCGCTATGTTTCATA
>JABXWE010068030.1:0-16771 GCA_014611495.1 Limonius californicus | reverse complement strand
TAAAGCAAGTAAATTTACGAATCGAAATATTCGCGTAATCATCAGCAACAGCCTTTTCGTTTGACTGCTAGGCACTGGTCTCTTCTGTGCCAAATACGATGGACGTACAGTTTTACGTCGAATTCTAACGACATAACATATATATATATATATATATATATATATATATATATATATATATATAGTCACGGCAGGTGACAGAATAAGAAATGATTAAGGAAAGATGCAGAATTTAGGATTTAATATAGTGGTCAAGAACGAGGAAGTAAACATGGAGTCAATACGTAAATAGAATGACTGATACGAGACTACCGAATATCTGTATATGGATGGAAAACCGCTTGGCAGAAGAGGACTCGAAATGACCACCTCAAAGATGTGTCAAAAATTGGAGATAATTATCTGCTGAATCATCATTCAGCATTCACTAAACAAGACATTTGTCCTACAGCTAAAGAGGAAAAAGAAGAGTTTTACTCGAAAAGATAATAAATGTTAACAGCTATCTAAAGTTTTTATTTTAACTTACAAATGAAATAACTGAAGCTATTATACATCAAACTGGTAGAGAAAAGAAGACTCTTCTAAGCAGCTAAACGTCGTTTTTTAATAAGGAACATCAAAATGCTTAGCACCCTCTGTTGAACAAATGCTGCGAGCAACTGCAATATCGGTAGAAAAACGAAGAGTAGATTGTAGTATCCATTTATTTGTTTCTTAAGTATGTGGAGTAATGAAGAAATGAATGCTGTATATGCCAGCTATAAGTGCCATACTATCTGATAATATTTGGTATGCGAATGCCACTGCACTATCTTAATTTAGTAGAAAAGTTAGAAACTAGTTAATCAACTATTTCCAAAATGATTGATTGGAAGGAGAGACACGATAGCAAGCCCATTTTTTTAATCAGACTTGAAATCACCAGATTATTTCTTCTAGCACGTACTTGAAAAACGGCTATGGGTAAAAGTACCAAGAACATTTAGAGGCTAATAGCAGAACTCGTCAAGTAACGGCAAAGTAAAGTATTAAATTGTTGTAATAATATGTTTTAGTTGGCTACTACAATGTTTTTACGTTTTCTGCTCAAATGAATCTACGAAGAAAAAAAAAAAGGAAGGAAGGTCATGAAGCAAATAATATAATTTGTTATATATTGCTTCAATTAGTTAGAGTAATTTTTGAATTGAGTTTACGTGTGTCGTATAGGTAAACACCTCTATGTAAATATAAATTTACGCATTTTACATATCTTGATATTTACTTTTTTATACTTTATATCAGATAAGAAATGTAAGTATATGTATGAGAGTAATTACCTATTCATCAATTATTTCTATGTTAAGGGTTGCACAATCTAGGGAAAACTACTTATTACGTCAGCTGTTTTCTATTTACTTACACTCCAATAAAAATGGGGAATTTTAGTGAAATTCCATTTCCGAAAACTGTAACAGTGGTCGAAGAAAGGCATACCTTACGTTTTTTAATGTTTGAATAGAAAGGCAAAAAGTTTTGATATAAGAGCTAATCAGGGTCGAGAGCAGGAAGAACTGCACAACATGATAGATATTTGCTGAATTGTGCTTTTCAATTATACCAATCTACTTTTGGAAACCTGCAAAGCAACATCAGAAATGCTAGTTAACACGGTAACCTCAAGAAAATGATTACGAGAATACAACTTGAAGTTAAGGAGTCCAATCCGAAAACCCGTCTGAAGCACAGAAGTTGCACTGGTTATATCAAGATTTAGTCTTCTAGATTGAGCATCTACAGGTGAACGCAACCAAAAACGATAAGTTTATAAAATCAGTAAATTTGGAGCAGGTTTTTATTAACCTGATTAATATTTGTACACTCTTGTTGCAATGTCTGGAAAAATGTGTTTTGTTGATGCATCTAGGTCCTAGGACATTCTTGCAAACCATATACTAGCTACTTGAAATATTGTTCTCAGATTCTGTTCTGCCACGAAGCAGTTCAAGTTAAACTGTATTAGTGATGGGTTGATCACTGTATCCCAAATGTTATCTGATCGAGCACACGTGAAATCAGCAGATTGGAAAATCAGGGATCTGGCTGAAAGTCTACAAACTTTTCAACACCTAGCAGTTTTTTTTTTGGAAAAATATGCGTTCAGATAACATTATCATGAAGCTCAATTTTATTTGTATTGTATTGTGATCGCGAAAACATTCGATATTGATGTTTCAATGTTTCAGTCTTCAAGAAATCTAAAAACGTGGTTTTTACATAACGTCGGTCTGTGTGTATGTCCGCCGAAACAGAAAATGAAAGAGAAGTATGATTATGAAGGTAGTGGAGTCCACTGCAACTTTTCATCAGTGTAATTCCACCGTATTTTTAATTTAAATGCGCCTTTTAGTGACTGTATTTGTAAGTAACAACTGTTGACGCACCTCGTGGTAGTTGGAATTACGAATGCAAGACACAAGTGTTAATGCAACAAGGCTAGGCAAATGTTTTGATAAGAACTTCCACTGCAAGGTCTTGTGTTTCATGTTTAGTTTCTGTTGGAATTCAAGATAAACAACATTTACAATTTACAGGCTTGTATTAGTATTAATGTGAAAGAAATATGAGCAGGGAATCTTCTAGGGTGATTACTGTAACTAATTGTACACAACTTTTATAAAACGTCTCTATACGGTTAATAAATCACCAACGTTTGATTTTAATTTACACTGTTTGTAATCATACATTGCTTAAACAACAACACTGTTTTAATACCCACAGTTGAAGAATAAAAATTGATCCACAGCTTATTTATTGTAACAAGCAGGCTGTGCCTTATTTCGGAAAATCAAAAACACCAATTAATTATTCTCAGCAATGTGCATATTTTTCTTGTTTAATCGAAGTTTTATATCGTACCGTTTACTACTACAGTTTGTAGTACGGGAAAGTACAACCGAACTGTTACGCTAATTTTATACTATATTATGATGTTCGTATCCCCGATTTTTTTGGTTTTTCCATTCGAGTTTGTGCTTGGGTACTGGAAGGTTGAAAGCATAAAGGTTTTCGGTGTTGCATTTAAATTAACGTTAAAGCCGCCAGTTTAAGCGTTTCAATGCATGAAGTTTGTAAAATTTTGATTTACAATTATTTGTTTTAGAATTCCCCTAATTCGTTGGCACAGTACATCTATCCATCAATTATTTAATGATATAGTTCGACAATGTAAAGTAATTTAGAAAATCATTGAAATAGTATTTATTAGTTAATGTCACTGCATTGAAATCCATTATTGAAGCGATGCAGCAATGGAATAGTAATTCGAGAAACGCAAAACATTATTTAGTGAACATTAAAACAAAAATGAACATATAACTAGGACTCTATAATTAAAATTGAATTATGTGATTAAACTATTAAACAAAGAAATTCTGTATGTTTATTTAATATTATTATGATGTATTATTTGCTATATAATTTAATGTAAAGAAAACAAAATCATTGTTATCTACGATAATAGCACATCTTAAGGTCAACAATCCAAGTGCAAAACAAAGTTGTTGCTCACATTAAATCGTAAATACAAAATGGTGGAATGGTATTCTACACTCTTTAATAATCGATTCGGGCTTGTTGAAGCATGTAGGCCTCCCCTCCATCTATAAATTATTTCGAAAGTTACAATGAATAACAATCGTTTCACTCAGAAATATGTAGTAGATTGGGCAGCATGGAGATATGAAAATAGGGCTTTATCCATTTCAAACACTAACAGTTAAAAACTACACGTGAAAAAGTATTTTACATCAGAATATAGCAGTTGTCTTGGAAAAAATGGTTACCAATTACGCCCCCATATCCTGTTCTAATGTTTATGGTTAAAGTGATTATTATGTACAAATCTTAAACATAAAATTATCTGCTGGTTACTTCCGCAGTTACAAAAATGAAAAAAATACACAAATGCTTTGCAGAATTACCTTTTTAAAAGCCAGTTTTACATCGTACTTTTGTACGGCATCACATTATCACAAAATAGATAAATATTTTAACCGAATATTTAAGAAGAGTATTTTTTTAAATACCTAACATCAAACTTTTGCGTCCGCAATAACCTGATCCAACAGAAAATTTCAATTTGATAAAAACCAATATAGTATTTATTTTTAAAAATGATTATTTTCTTTGCTATTAATACATCACTCGGAAAGTATTTTTATTGACAATAAATTATAAGATTTTTAGTATGTACAAGGAATTTGCAGTAATCGACGCCCGTAAAGCTCCCCTTTTATGAGCTTCCAGTTCTGAGCAGGAATTTACCAAATCTCGTTTCTGCAAACGTAGATTTTAATTGCGAAAGGCAGCGGGAACGGTGAAAGCGATAATTACCTTGTTTTTTTCATTCGTTCGTCGTGCAATTTACCATGCGTTGTCACATCTGCTTGTTTGTGTGTGTAATATCTTTATTGCCGAAAAAAGCGAGGACAATTAAAACACCCGTAGGAGTATTATCAGTAAATACAAATTTAGAGCAACTGAAACTGCTTCTTTATCTCCACTGCATTATTTTTAGAAAATTTTTTAATAACTTTATGCATTTTGTAACTTTTAAGAATACTTAGAATCGAATTGTGGAGCGTAGTTTCATGTAACCTTTAAAACTTTTCAATCATGGATTAGCCAACCATGAAAACGTATTGTGCTTCGTAATAGAGACTTATACGCAGACACTCAAGCTCTTAAAAGCTTACGGGAAGCATTGGAGAGGATTTTGATGTAAGTCCAGTCGAGAATACTTTCTTTTCATTGTATGTGTGCTTCGAATTCAGGAACAGAAACTATTACACACATTTTAAAATTAGCATTTAGAAACAGATTTCTTCTTTTATAAACAATTATTATAATCAAATTATCAACCGTTGAAAAAAAAAAACGCGCTAATTGGACGAGCTCGAGAGTTCATCGTTGTCTTCGTAGCTTTCATCTGGTATTGTAGAAGGCGTGCAAATTAGACAACCAATATTTCAGAGCGTTATAAACGTTGAGTATTCTTTATAATTTGCCGAGAGACCTTTCGCGCGTTGTAATAGAACCATGATAATTTCAACTACTCCGGTTTGTACGGTCACAGTTTTATCAAAATTTCTCTGGTAATAATATTAGTTAAATTGGATAGCTTCTGAAATTTCCAGTGATAAAAGGAAAACTTGCAGAAGAGTTTCTCTTAAACTTTAAAAAGCTTTAGCGAAGAAAGAGGTTCAATTCATGGAAATTCTCGATCCACGATGTATTTGTAGAAAAAGTGAATAGCTTTCATCGGGCTAAAAGGAATCTGATTACTTATATAACATAATTAACTAAAGTAATTGAACACGCTCGAAAGGATTCGGAGTTATAATTTATTCTTAACTTCTAAGTGAATTTAATAAAACTAATAAATAAAGATGTGACTTGTATTGTCACTGTCAATAGGCATAAGTCGTTATTTAACAGAAAGCCTTAAAAGTTGGCATACCCCAAAATGAATTAAAAGTTATCTTGTTTACTGGACATTTCAAGTAAAGCGAATTCGACATAATTCAGATTTGCTGTATATTCAGAACTTCTATTTACATCATGGGGGGGGGGTAACAAGCCTGTAAATTGTAAATGATGATTATCTTGAATTCCAAAAAAGACTAAATATTAAACTCCTTGCTGTGGAAGTTTTCGTCAAAGCATCTGCGTGTCTTTTTTACATTAACACTTGTGCCTTGAATTCGTAATTCCGAATACGAGGCGCATCCACAGTTGCGACTTACAAATACCGACACTAAAAGTCGTATTTAAATTAAAAATACTGTGGAATTACACTTATGAAAAGTTGCAATGGACTCCAGTACCTTTATTATCATAATTTTCTTTCATTTTCTGTTCCGGCAGAGATACACGCATACCGACGTTATGTAAAAAGCACGTTTTTATATTTATTGGCGACCAAAACATCCAAACATCAATCGAATGTTTTCGTGATCACAATACAATACAAATAAAATTGAGCTTTGTGATAATCCAGACACATATTTTTCCAAAAGAACTGCCAGGTGTTGAAAAGTTTGTAGAGCTTCAAACACACCTCTGATTTTTCAATCTGCTGATTTCACATGTGCTTGGTCAGATACAATTTTGGATATAGTTGACCAACCCATCCATAATATAGTTTAACTTGAACTGTTTCGTGTCGGAACAGAATCTGAGAACAATATTCCAAATAGCTAGTATATGATTTGCAAGAATGTCTTAGACGCATCGACAAAATACATTTTTCCAGATATTGTAACAAGTTTAATCAGGATAATACAAATCACCTGCAAATTTACGGATTTCATAAACTTATCGATTTTTGGTCGCGTTTCCCAGTACTGCTCAATCTAGAAGACTACATTTTTATTCAGTGTTGGAAAGAACTGATAAGTGATCATCACTGTTCCACTGTGACGGATATGTGAAATAGACGGATAGTAGAATCTTCTTAAATTTTGCTTTATTTTCCTAGTTTTACAACATATCACCCTTATATGGATGTATGTATGCATTTAATATTGCATAATTGCATACTACGTAGAATCTATATAATATAGGATACATAGAAGCACGTTGAAATTGTAATATTTCTAAAAGCTGGAAAAGAAAGAAGTCATTCCAACAATTATCACCCTGTAGTATGTATCATATATAAAATACTAGAAAAAGTAGTGCAATCTAGACTAATTTTTATAGAAGAACACAACATACTACCGCCTTTTCAGTTAGGATTTAGAAATGCGCACTCTGCAACATACCAATTGTTAAAAATTACAGAAAGAATAATATCCAGATATGAAGCCAAACAACACAAAACAATCGTTTTCCTAGATGTACAACAAGCGTTGGATATGGTATGGCTGACGCTGAACATACAGCCGTGCTTAATTAGGATGTTGTCTTCGTTCATTAATAACAGAACACCCGTGGTTAGAATTAACAATTCTAAATCAAGAAGACACACTCGCTCGTGGGCTCGTTCTCACGCAATATGATGATGTACATATAGCCGTTAATATCTTGCAATACTCTATGGATATTTTGTGTCAATAGTTTGAAGAATGTAATATTACACTTATTTCCACGAAATGCTTAGCAAAGGTATTCACACTCAGAAGACCTATACATCCAGATGAAATTTCCATTAATGGACATTATATCCAATGGAATCCCACATATCAAGCGGTCAAATATCTCGGTGTATATTTGGTAACTTGGGGCTCTCATTTCAACAAAAAAATTAAGTGAAGGATATGCTTGTATAGCAATATTGTATCCGCTCCTAAACAGACGGTTCAGTTTAAGAAATTAAATGTGCTAGATTATTGTACCTTTGCATAATTAGGCATATAATAATCTGCGCTAGTATGGGGTAACGCAAATAAAACTCACATTAAAAAATCCAAGTATTGTAAAATAAGGTACTCAGAATTTCGACAGATGCAGATTGGTATGCGATAAATAAACAAATCCATAGAGAATTGCAAATTCTAACAATAGACGATCTAATACGTGACACAACAAAAACTTATTTAAAAAATATGCACGAAGCCCATCCATGGAGTGACACAAGTCATACTAAATAACATCAAAATTATAATTATATATTCAAACAATAGTTATGTTTTACCAGTAGTGTGTACAGTCGGTATGTGCTGAACCAGTTTAATAAAAATTAAGAAGAAAATATATTATAGCAATCTAGCGGATAATAGATCGTGAAGAGTAATGGAGTGCCGAATAGTCGAGGTACTACTGTATGTATTTCTCTATACAAATAAGAACCGCATTACTTTCATATCCTACAAAATTCATCCAATTTTTATATGAAATAACAGTCTATGTTTCTCGATCATATTTTTATGAACCGACAGAAATTTCGAGCACTTTACAAACACTACAGGGATAAAAAGACTACGCATGACTCTGACTGATGCCAAAATCCATTACCTGAAATAACATGAAAATTCAGTCAAAAAACGTAATTTTTATTTCATTTCAGTGTATAACGGCTTAACATGATGACGCTTTTCGCGAAATGACCTGTTTCGTCTGTTGGCGAAGATACGTATATAGGGATTGGGTACAATTTTCAGTGCATACTTCGCCGAGTACTATTCGCCAACCATCATTAGCTGCAACATGTTTCGCCGCGGCACGATTCGCAGCTGGTAAAAATACTACTATGTTGTTATAAGAATTACTGAAAATGTTGTCCATTGAATTTATTTAATACATTAGAAGAGAGAACAAACGTGGCTTTAAATCTTTAAACCAAATTGGATTATATGTGTGTTTGATCATATTTTACATATGCATTATATTATAACAATCTGATAACAACTGCAACTCGTATTTTTAAAATTAGGATACTCAGTTTTATTTGTTTACCAAAGAGGATCATAGTTAATCCTTTATTCGCCCCTTTTAATTTCATGCTACTGAGCTTTACAAAGTAACTAATTGTAGTAAAAGCACATGTTGATTGTTCAAATGTTATTTGGTTTGCCTATTGACATCGTCTGCTCAATAAAAACAGTTCCAGTTTATAGCAATTTCATAAGTAAATTTATATCTAATAAATCCTATAATATCTACGATATGTGGTGAATCAAACTGCACGTTTTACCGAGGTATCTAAATGTTTAAATCTACATATCGGTAATTATGTTCAAAGTTGAGTGTTAAATGAAACTACTAAATTTTTGGATTCCATATACAGTTTTTATGCTATTTCTTGGTACATTTTCTAATGTGCATTATCAAACTTACGGTTGTCGCTTTAATTCGTGCTGTAGTAGTGTAAATTCTAAAATTCAAAAATAGAGAAGGTATTTCCTTATTCTGTTAATATAAATCGACCTGAAGAGAGAGTATTATTAGAAGTACAAGAAAGACTTGGTAAAGTATTTAAAAAATTTTAGGTGTGATAGTAGAGGTTATAATGGTCTACAAAATGATGTTTACTCATCCCGAAAGCACGACTCTAGGTCCTTCAGAGAGTTTTTGAGAATTAAAATGCAATGCACAGTTACTCAGAAACAAGTTTATTCTTGGCAGCGAATTGTATGGCGCCGAATCGTGCTGCGGTGAATCTTGCTGTCGGCGAATCTTGCTTCGGCAAATCGTACTTGGCGGTGAAGCGTTCGCCGCGAAAAATTGTCTGCAAAGTGTAGTCGGCGACTGGTGCGCCGCGAGCTGTACCGTTCCAGATGTATAGATTTACATATTTCATATTTGACAAAGTTTAATTTTAGTTTTATGTTTTCCTAATTTCATCAATAGGATTTTCGAATTTACGCGATGTTATCTTTAAAGATTTCAACAAATGTAATATAAGATTTTGCATTTTATTAACGTATTGAGCAATATGTTGGCACTTTTTACAATTTTACAGTTTGTTTTGATACTGATATGGGACACATTGGATATGTCTCAAGTTCACAGCTTTATCTGCTAAACGTTCCTTTCCATTTACGAATTCTATTATATTGTTTAATGTTTTTAAACAACTATTGCTATACAGCATTCTCTAACATCTGTAATTAATTTCCCATTGATTGAATAAAATTTAAAATGCTTCAAAATATCTACTAGACAAGTTATGCATTTTTCAATTGGCCGATAGGTCAATTACGGAAATGTAAATGTGAAGAAAAAGTTTTTGTTCTAAATATTTAGTTAATAAATAAAAGGTATAATTTGCTTTTAAAAATATATTAGAAAATGTATACCTAGCTCCAAGTAAACCAGAGCATAACGCTGACGTTTCTACAATGCAATACAATTCAAATAAGATATACCGCCGCGTACTAGCAGTTCAAAAAACATGCGTTTCCTCTGCTCCACCCTGTATTATCGACTATTGCCAAATTGGGACTAATAATACAATTTTATTGTTACAAATGAAGATTTCGCTGCGTAACAATTATTGTCCGCTCGTATTTGGCAGTAGTGACAGGAGAGTCGAATTAGCTGAGTTTCCTTAGGATCATATAAGCATTATAATTAATTTCATATTTGTCAGAAATATTTGGTTCCCTTTAACGTCTTTTATGAAATAATCATTTTAAATAGAAAGAAAAAGCGAATAGACACTTAAAAAATCAGTATAAACTGTAGTACTTGCTGCGTTTAAGGTTGTAAAGCAACGCTTTGAAGAAACACGCAGTTATTATTTTTCTTTTTTTAAAAAAAAGTTTGTGTAGAGTTAAAGTGACCAACACAAATAGACAAAGTAAGCGGACTCAAGAAAGGTGTGGGAAATAAAGTACAAAATAAGTAAATCGACTCCTTCCTTTATGAATGTTTGCTCACATTTTAGTGCAGAAACTCATAATATACAAGGTTTTTACTGTTGTTAAATGTTGTTTAAAAAAATGTAATGTCTACTTATCTTTATCGATTAAATATGTAGCCAAACATATAGCTGAATCTGAGCGAAGTACGAACATATTATTAACACATATTTTTCTCCGGCGACTGTATCACATTTGAATACTCGAAGAGAACTATCTTGTGCAATCGCTTTTGAATATATTGACACGCTTGTATTAAATACCTCCTATACTTTATAGTGTCTTTAATTATAAAAAAGTCCAAGTTGACAGAATGATAGATTTAAATAATACAGCTCTGAATTCAATTGATGCTGTTAGCAGTCAAAACTGTCCAAAGGAAAAACTGGTTTCCAAAAAGTGTTATCGTGGTGGAGCAACTAGTAATTTTAAAACTGTTTGTTTGTTAACAGCTTCATCTATAACTAGTATTTATAGCTTTTTTGCCTTTCTGGTTTCTTTAGCTTAGTAAGTTCCGTAAATACTAATCATTCATGCAACATGCACTCTAAACTTAACTAAGTGAAATACGGTCGCCTCAACCGGGGTTTGACCACGCGACCGGTTGAACCGCATTTCACTATGACCTCGACTGACAGCGCTTGTTCGCACTGCCCCATCGAGGTCCCTTGCAAAATGTATACAACCAAATACAACCTACATTAAGCTGCTACCTTTCCTTTTTTTGCAGGGTTGCCATTATATCAATTTTTTGATCAGACTTCGTATGTATTTAGAGTTGGTTTTAATTAGAGGTGGGTTATTTTGTTACAGTGATTTGCTTGTAATTGGATACGGGTTGTGACCAGTGTCCAGAAAAACCAGTGACAGTGTTTAAAGATTCGTACTATACACAAAGCTTAGTGATTGCGCCGTCATTAGTTCAGAAAAATTACCCGAAGCTGTACATATTATAACCACATCGAAGAAATTGTAAAACGGCGATTTCAAGTCGGACTGGCGTTATAAAATACATAAACACAGATCATAGGCAAAGTACTGACAAATCCAATATTCATATCAATTATCTTAAAGCTGACATTTGTCTGACACGTTATAAAAGCTTTCTAACAACAGGAACGATTACGATGCGACAGCTCCCGATAGTTCCTACAGCGTCACATCCTACAACAAAGTCACAGGTTTTTATCACAGTGATTTAGCCGGATCGGTCACGATTGGACATGTGACAGAAAAATCACCGTATTCGTATCTTTAACGGTAACATACAATTATTCAGTAATTTTATTGCAATTAATTAATTATGGCACAGAGAAAGACTATTTATAATTTTGTTAATTAGTAACTTCACTCTGCCTCATTACCGACTATGAGGTAGACATTTCAAATACCAAGAATTTTATACACTGTACTTGTAAATTCTAATTTTAGTTTCAGAAATGTCTACTTTGTTTGAGCACTAATTCAGTTTGCTAATTCCTGTCGATCATTTTAATTTTACGCCAACATTTTCTGGGAAAAAAGTCTATAATAATATGTAGATATTAGTTCTAATTCAAGAGCGGTGAATTATAATGGTAAATTCGGCTAGCTATTTGCTGATATGTTAATGTATCTATTTCATTCAAAATATCCACTTAAAATAAGTAAAACAGCCCAAATATCGTTTACAAACTTAAAATTAATTGTATTACTCATATCCGACGTAAGCACAGCTGTTCCTGGTATCATTTTCAGCCGCACGGGGAAGTAATTCCTAAAGCTCCAAATACTCATTTTAGCCAAAAATACTTTCTTTTGGAGATACAATTTAAATAGGAAGAATGAATTAAATTTCTTCTTTTCGAATTTTAATAAAGTGTAGATAAACAATCAATGGAAAAAAGATAACATGCTTACCCATATCGTCAATAATAGGTGCCATCCTTAGCGTTACTCCAACTAATAGGAGGCACATGAAGAGCAATAAACAGGCAGTGGCAACTATTGTCCATCGGGCTCTCTGGGGAAGTTCTTCCGGATCTATTTCTTTGACTACTTCAGGTACTGGCATTGCAGTGATTTCAATATGGCCCTTCATACGCCTTTTCCTTCTTTTTCTGCGTTTCCTCCTGGCTCTTCTTAAAGCTTCGCGGTCCATTATGGCCTCTTCGTCCATGTCTTCGAAGTCTTCTATTTTTAGCGAAACGTAATCGTTATAGTGCATTTTTCTGAAAGCAATATATTTGCATTAACAGTTTCCATTTAGATAGAAGTTAAAGTTCATTTAGTGAGATTCAAAACAAACGCACGGCTTCAACTTGTAATCAAATTTGCATTGAACGAAACTCTTCTAAAAATACATCTGAATATATTTTCCTCTGATCTCAAATTACCATCCCCACAAAATGAAAGAAAGGATCGAAGATCTTAATGCCTGTTTTAGGATTCCAGTGCGCGTTTAAAAGAGCTAATGCGAACACCTTTCTGAATACCAAACACTGAAGCAAATAGATGATTATAAAGCCCTCGAGTTACAAATTGTGTACAAGAGATTGGGGCAAAGTTCCTAGATGACCTTTGCACTTTTGGTTTAACTTTCGGTAGGAGGGTCTTAGACCCGGGAGAAATTAATAACACGGAACTGACAGTTCACTAAACAAAGTTATTTGTGCTTCATCCTTAAACTAAAACTTTCCGGAAATTAAAGAATGTGTATGGAATAACCTTTGTTGTTAATTTGAATAGGATACTATGAAAAGAAAATACAATTCAATATTATGAAAATTTATCTAATAAATTTGCCAAGCAAAAGTGTTGAAATGAGAGGATAATGTCCTTTAATATTGTTCCTTAAGAAAACGTAGAAACTCCAACTTTAGTACTTTAAGGGGGTTTAAAAGGATATGATTACATTTAAATTTTATAGGTCGTCTCCAGAAATTGAGGATATAAAAGACGCGATTTGTATAAAACTCAATTAATCTGAAAATTTTACCGTTTACACTAACGAGGGGTTATCTTTAGGATTATTTCTCCCCTTACTTCACACAGAAAATTATCACGTTACTTTTCTTTGGCATTAAAATTACCAATTATAGAAACATTAAAGTTAATGGTAATAGTTTACTTAACTATTTTCGTTTATGGACGGATAGGGAAGCCACAATTTTAAAAGGAACATAATATTTTAATATTGGCGTTTGCTGCACATTTAACAACAATAAATTTTTCTAGACTATTGCTTATAAATTTCATAAATTGTACAACTATATACAGTGAGTTAACGATGAAGGGAATGAATTCATAAAATAAACAATTGTATTTGTTGAAAAACGCTTGGACACGTCAATTTAGATTTTTAAACTGGCTTTTTATAGGCCCATATGTCAACTCAGTATCGCTTCCGGTTTTCCTGGAAGTGACAGCAACTTTTTTATTTCAAATACAACGCCCTGTATATTTTAACGAATTTGGATAGATAATCAATAAATGTTTCTGTAAACCCAAATCTGACATATTTATAAAGCAATTTTAGAGAAATATTATCAAAATGTAATACGATAATCTTATCATCTGGAGTTTGTACTCTGTACATATAAAGAAATTTTACTTAGTAATAATTACTATAGAAGTTAATAAATTTGTCAGAATTACTGGTCATAACTAATAATTGCAGTTTTTTAAGAATTAATCACATTACTAGTATTCCATCAATAATCAAGATACGTCTAACAGAAAGAGAAGGAATAGAAATACTCATGATGATTGATTTTGGAGATCGAATTCGAACTCAAGAACAAGTCTGCAATTTATTTAATGAAACTCACTCTGCCTGGCCGCCAATTAGTCGATCCACTGTTAGTAAAATAGAAAAAAGTCAGAGAGTTTGGCCGTGTTAGGGATTTACCTAAAGGTAAAGCAGAGATACTTAAATACGTTAAGGTAAATATCCCATTAGAAGCTGACGAAAATCCTTATGTCACAGTTAGAGTAATTTCAAAGAATTGTGATTTGGGAACAGGTACAGCCTCGAAGATATTTTGAGCAGCGAAATATTATCCAACTTTATCCATGAATTGTTAGATGGCGGAATGCGCAATGAAAATTTAAATTACATTCAGTTAATAGTTTTTATCCGATGAGGCAACGTTCTGTTTAAATGGTACCATCCATAGACAAAAATGCAGGTATTGGGCGATAAAAACCCGCACTGGATGCAAGAGGTGCGCACTCAAAGTTCCCAGAAAATGAATGAATGGGCTGGAATCGTGGGTAACAGATTTCGAGGACCATATTTTTTGTAGGAAGGCTACCTGGAGTTTCTTCAGTTTTCCAATCACTAAAATCCTGATCTACCAGACGATCAAATATATTCCAGCAGGATGGAGCACCTCCGCGTTATGGTCACCTGATATAACATCTCTTTTTTTGTAGGGTTATCGAACATCCAAATTGTACTGTAATCAACGAAATATCCTGCAAGATTTAGAAGATAGGATTCGTCAGGAAATCGGAGTAATTTCGCTTGATATTCTTCAATATGTCTAACACCAAATAATTGTTCGACTTGAGAAATGCATTGAAATAAACGGGCATTAGTTTTTATTATATTATTTACTATAAAAGTTGATTTATGATTATCAATCGCTTTGGATACTTAAGTTACTATTTAAACGTTTTTGTGTTGCGTTACTTTTTTATAATCTTTGTAAGTATTTCTGTGAATTTTAGTGATAAGTATGTCAAAATTAGGTTTACTGTAAACGTTTATTGAGTATCTATCCAAATCCGTTAAAATATACAGGATATTGCGTTTGAAATATGAAAGTTGGTGTCTTTGTGGAAAACCGGAAGTGTTATTGAGTTGCTATTGGGTCAAAAAATGCCAATTTAAATATCTAAATTGATGGGCTCTAGTGTTTTTCTATAAAAACAATTGTCTTTATTTTATTGAATTTATTCCTTCTATCGTAAACTCACTGTACATTATCATAATGACAATAAATGAGAGAATTTAAAACTCATATTCTAGAATACTTATATAATGGTAATAAAAATTATGACTATTCGACCGCTTTCATTTTGGTGCAAAGAACTAAGCATGCTCAGGTCATTCCAAAACGACTTTTCAATTTAAAGTTTATTCCTCCAAAGCTCTACATCATGTGCTTTTAATTAGAAGTTTTAAACTAAGACTTTTCACCAAATTCAACCACTGTGGCTAAAGTAAACCCGCAAAAATTCGTAGATCATGTCTCATGAAAACAACAAACTTTCATTGTATTGTAAATGTTAATGTTTACTCTTACCAAATATATAAATCTCGGTGTACAAAGTTTTTTACTTTATTATTTCAGTAAGCACAGGCAGTTCTTTCAGTTATGCAAGCTTTTCCAAGGATTTTCTGATTTCCTTTACGAAAAGATATTCCGTCAGCCATCTTATTATATAAGTTGGATAACTCTTACTTGAAGTTTTCAAGTGTTTTTTGATGTCTGTCTGCGCCGATATTTTCAAGATAAGCCAACTAACTTGTAATAAACCAGGAACTTTTGCCGACAGCTTTGAATACTATTTTAAATTCCAGTTTTAGCACGATCCATTTTAGTAACTATATCACATAAAAAGAGAACTGGAAAACAGCGAAAAAGACCAAATGTGAACAACCTGGAATTAAAACAAAGTGGAAACCTGCAGTCTTTAAGCCGTTCTTCTAACGATTATAGCAAACACCCTTGGCAATCGTAGCCAACTTAATTTTCCTTGCGGGATTAGAACGGGATTGATTATGTTCGGTCGCCTCTCTAATTGCTTGGTTCAAATCGTTCACGGATTACTGGGTAGAAATAATGAAGGCCGTTTATTGGTAGAAATTGCGTTACCCTGGCATATCTGCTGAAAAACGTATAAAGGAATCAGCAATTGTGTTTGATTTTAACAAATATCTATATTATTCAAGAATTTGTATCTACGATTATGTTGTAGAGTAACAGTTTATTACCTATTATAATCAATTTTCTATAATCTGTAGTATTAGGATATTTTGAATAGGATCTCCGCTTAACCTATGTAACCAACATTACAGTACCTATAATTTCTTCTATGATCAACTTTGTTCAACCGAACCAGTCGAATATTTATATAGAGAAACCATAAAAGGTAAGCATTTTTATACCGAGTAATTTACGGTTAAGTTAAAGCCTACGATTCGAAAAATATACCACCCGATTCATAAAGTCTTCAATAACAATTTAGATATTTCAATTATTTTGCGATATGTATTTTGGGATATGTATTTTTGGGTATTCTTCAGTGAACCACCCTGTATACGTCTATTTTCTAAACATAAAAGGCAAAGTGACGGTTTGTTTATTGCACATATAAAACGTTGTTATTCACTATAAAAATCAAAAGATGGTTTGTTTAAACATAGAGCGCGA
>JABXWE010068029.1:0-11969 GCA_014611495.1 Limonius californicus | reverse complement strand
ATATAGATATAAAAAAACTATTTTTGAGTTAATTTTTACATTTATGTTTCTCGTTTTGTAATTATTTCAGCTTTCAGTCAACTAGTTCTATCTAATTCTGTGTATACTTACACTACTGTTGGTGTTATTGGTTAAATACGTTTTGTAGCTGTTTTTATCTTTTAGAAGAATTGTGAGCAGTAAGAAGTAAGCTTATAAATAATTGACATAGTAAAATATACTTAACGATTGAAAATTAAGTTTCGCTGTTAATATTTATCTTATAGTGAGTTGTTTTTTAATTATTATAATAATTTGCAATATCATGATTGTCAAGTGTAAGTGTAAAATAATAAGCACATCCTGAACTACCTATTCGAAACTCCAATAGTTAGTTAACTCAGATTTTTAGCAGGATATTTTTGCCATGATTTTCAAAAAACTTTAATTGCTGTAATTAATACACTGTGGCGGTCATAGGCTAGAGTTCAGAGCGTTACACCTTTACGCTGGAGATCTGGGGTTCAATGCCCAATGCCGATTATTAATGGCCGTTCTTCTTCGCAAGGCAATGGTAAACCAGCGAAGCAGTAAAGTTTCTGTGGAGTAGAAATGTTTCATATTTTTGTCGTTCGGACATTTTAAACTGTAGGTCCCCTATGTCTGTGGCACTTAAAACGCGCAACACAGGCATATGAAAAAAGGTAGCTACGTCGCGCAAGAAATAAGCCACTAAGAAGAAGGGGCTCATAACTTTTAGATTTACAATTGCAGTTTGATACCCTAAACGGTAAATGAATTGCAATAATTAGATTACCTTAGGCTTGTGTTTTTTAATATCAAGTACTGTATCAGACAAGTCACCTATGCTATTCGGTATAATTTTTATACGATTTCAGCTGATGTTTCTAAGAAATGTTGTAAACTAACGTGTGTATTGTTATTGTTAACTCATACAAATCAGACGAATCCATAGACGTTCCTTTTATATATGCATAGGATATGATGTTGGTTTGGTTTTGACATTTCCGCGGATGTTGTATACTGTGATTGGCTTCTAGGAATTTTTCCGCGTAGCAACTTCTTGGTCCTGCGACCTGGGACAGTCGTATTACAAGAAGCACCAGCAGAAAGTGATTCGACCAGATCTGAAGATGGCAAATGTGACTTTGCCGAAACGACAACCACCCCGGTCCGCCCCAGGACCAAGAAGTTGCTACGCGGAAGAATTCCTGGGCGTCAATCACAGCATATACTTATATACATATACATATACTTATTAAGCCACGAAGGAGTTTGCTGCGTTATCGGAACATTTTGTGGAAATGTGTTTTAGACTGTCGTGAAATGCAGAGTACGTATTAGAGGTTGGTTTCGAATATGTATAGTGTGTTTTATAAATCAGAACTAGATTGGACAGTGACGCCGTCGAACTATGATCATTTTATATTAATTATTTATCTGTCAAAATATGAATTTCAATATTGTAATTTGATCCAAGTGGTATACTATGGTAATTTGTGTGTAATTAAGTCATCGTTGTTATAGAGATTTTGTCCGTTGCTACAGAGTTGTTGATAAAAAAAAGGGACAACAATTTTGTAATTCGGTGTGAACACACGCATTTATTCACCTGCTTAAAAATAATTAATATTGCTTATGTTAATAAAGTATTTGTTTTGTACAATTATAAAAACGAGTTTCCTTAAAGAACGAGTAAAGTAGTTTTACTTACAAAGTTAATATTTAATAAATGGATCATGTTCGAAGTTTGAAGATTTAGTGACTGCGCATCGGAATTTGGGATGCTGCATAGGAGGCTGCTGTGAAGGTCAACAACGATCTTAAGAAAATAATTATTTTTGGATGAAGAGATTGTCTAATAAAAGGTAAACTAATTATTATGTACCTATTCAGAAAGCACCAGAGTACCAGAGAACAGAAGATAACACCACGAAATAATATTTTAAACTGTCCGAAGTTTGTTTAAGAGTTTTATAAGGCAGTTTTAGGTTAATACGCATATGGCTGAAGTGCAGAACTAACTGAGTTCGCTGCGTATTAGGTAATACATTTTAAATGTCCATTTCCTCTTAGAAATCTAAAACGCGATAGGACCGACTTCTGTGACAGAGTAATCATGCTCGAGAGCTATACCGTGGTATATTTTTAAGTTAATACCTGGCGCCCAAATTTTAGATAATTTATTAAAGCTATTATTCAATTAAAAATATGATTGCAGTATGCAAGATAATCCAATTCAAAATCTTAATTAACTTTTAAATTTAATTAAACTATTTTTCTTTCTACTTAAATAAATAAATAAAATATATATACATATATACGTACTTATATGCAATTCCCCAATCATCGAAATGCATTTTACTGTTCTAACAAGTATGCGTAGTTTACAGTGGATATATGTTGAAGCAACCTCTACAGTGCAAACAGAATAGAAATAGATAAGATATAAGGTCAAGTGGCCCCACTACACTCCAATGAGTAGTTTTTTGCTTCGGCACTAGAATTTCAGCAAAAATGTCATTATGTATGTGTCTAGATGCCTACATGAAATAGCAAAGTAAACTATGTTTTCTTGTAAGTAGCTGTAATGTGTAAGATGTTAAATTTACGCAACTCTTTTTATAAAAATCGCGAAAAAGAATATATTTACAGCTTGAAGTTAAACAGTGGATACAATTTTTTTTTTATTTTTGTGCCGTTATTACTTGAGTAATTATTTTCGAATTTCTCAACTAACGACTATTCTTAATTGTAAACTGTTATTATTAGAATGGTTACGAATGCTTCTAACAGGCGAAATATATAATTAAATGGCAATGTAAGGACCACCATATTTAGAAGAAGGCTCTAGAAATGGAAAAGATTATATGTGTGTGCTAAAAGGAACGGATTATAGGTTGCAAATTTCTAAGAATAATGATTTTCCAAGGGCTTGAAGAAAATTTATTGCGTTTTTTTGAATTCAGTATACACAACTGTTGCATAATATGGTTATTCATATTAGCATTATACCATGGGTAGATTAGTTTAGAACATTAATTGTGTATGGTATACCTGACGGAAAATTGATGGGCAGACAGTACCTCAATTACAATCTGGTAGAATAACCACAGTCAATATTCCAATTATCAAAGACCATTCTTGGTGACTTAACACCGTGCTCGTTTCGTCATCAGGCGGTTGTACTCCCCCACGTCATTAGAGGAGCGGAGTGTATCGCGGCCGCAGCAAATATATTTAAATGTATGCAGCATTAATTCAGAACGCGGCGCTCACAGCTGACTGGGTCCTGTTTGTAAACACTCGCTCATGACGACTGCCAGCGATGATCTAGCGACGATCAAACATGCTACTGTGTGTGTTATTGAAACGTTTGGGTTTTGTTTACCTGTACGGCCATGCGGCATTTACATCCTAATTATACAGAGATTGTTCGGAAGCTACAACCGAATAAAAGGATGTGCAAACGCAACATGTTGGTTAACCTGGCACCGCCACAGATATAATAGAATTTGCAAAGCAGTCTGTCATATTTGTTTATGATCATATGCTGATTGATGATTAGTTTGTAACATACCCTGTCGTCATTGTCATTGCGCTCCACTTCTTAAAACTTTTCTGTTTGGAATATATGCCATGTCTGTGGAAAACCAAAATAATTTTCCTAAGTAGTATTGGAATACTTATATTACGAGTGCCGCAGGGGTCAGGTTTTGGTCCAGTACTCTTCATTGAGCACTTGAGTCCATAAAACTTTCTTATTATTTACAACTTTGACTACATTTGAAATCGTCACTGCAAGAATGACTCAAAATTGGTCAAGGTCAATATTGCAATACAAGATATCCAAAACAGTAAGCACTGATATTAGGAGTTTCCCAGGTATCAACTATGGTTGGGACCGCGGTGGTCGAGTGCGAGAACGCATTGGCCACTCGAGGTCACAGTAAATGCAGTTGCTCCGTTGGGGCGATCGAATCCCGACTGGGGCGACCGCATTTGCTTAGTTAAGTTTAGGGTGCATGTTGCATGAATGTTTAGTGTGTAAGGGACGCCGGCACCTCCCTGAAGTAATGCGAAAGCGGTTCCGGGGGGGGGGGAGTATGAATGAGTAAAAAAAAAATGGTATCAACTATGACTCCAGTGCTTTTTTCTGTATACTTGAGCCGCACAACCTTATTATTTAAGGAAATGTTCAAATATTTACTGTAATATTAGGGTCATATAACCTTGTAGTTGGTACACCTAAATTTAATAATAAAAAACATCCTTGGTTATGTCTGAAAATATCACTGTTTTCATCATCATAAGTAGCTATTTATGTCTATTTTTGAACGTAGGCCTTTCCTAATATTTTCCACCGCTCACGGTTTCTGTACTGCTCGTATCCATGCCAATTCCGCTATTCTATTCACATTGTCATATCATCTCATCGGAGGTCTTCCTCTGCCTCCGTGGTGTTCGTATGGTCACTAGTCTATAATTCTCCGGCTCCATCTATTTATTGCGCTTCTAGCGACGTGGTCCGAAAATCGCTATTTTAATGTTGTTATTCTATTGCCGTTGTCGGTGGTTTTGGTTATCGCTCTAATTCTGTCTTTTTTGGTTATCTCGATCGTGGATCTCTCCATCGCTCTTTGAACGATTCTCATTTTTTCGATGGTATGTTTCGTGGTTGTCCAGTTCACCTCGTATGTCATAACTGAGGGTATATATTGGGCAAAGACACGAGACTTGAGATGTTGTGTTATATATTTATTACACAAGATAAACGATAACCTTCTGAATATCATCCAACCGAGCGTTATTATTCTAGTTATTTCATCTTCTGGAATATCCCTTTCGAGAACTGTCGTCAATCTAATGTATACATATTCTTTTACTTGTTTAGTTCTACTTCTTCTGCCTTTATTTTCACTGTATCTCCATAATATATTACTTGTGTTTTTCTCAAGTTTATCTTGAAACCAAATTTTAGATATACTTTATGTAAGTTGCTAATCATTTCTGTTAGATCCTTCGCGTGTTGAGCTAGACGTACAATATCATCAGCGTATTTTTAAATTTGTCAGTTTCTGTCCATTGAAAATTATTTTTTTCTAAAAATATCTTAGAATGTCATAGTGAAAAGATTTGGCGAAGGTGACTCACCTTGTTGGACTTATTTGAGTAGGAAGGATTTGGTTTTTTAATGTAGGACATAAGTTGATGCTTCGTGTTTTATATCCTTTATTAGGTCGCTGTAAAGATAACCCACAGTTATACACTGTCAAAGACCTTCCATAGGGTAGAAGGGGTCTAGTTGTCTCAAGTACTAGTCGGCGAAGGCCAGGTATAATGGAAAGAAAACCATATTCATCAATTTTTCCATAACCATTTTCATTGTTAATACTGATCAGTTCTTGTGTTCGTTTTTATCACACTTTTTATATGTTATCACTACTTTTGCGTGCTTCCATTGTTTTGGTAGTTTTCCAACTCTAACGCAGTTGTCTCCTTTTCCTCATGAGCCTTTCAGCGCCTTCACGAATCATATTCGCTGATAAGTTATTTTCTCATGTTGGGTTGTTAGTCTTCATGTCATGTGCCTTTATTTTTACTTTTCCTACGTTTATGTATATCAGGAAGGTATTTAGATCCAATTTTTGCTATCCCTTTGTTAGTAGTCTGGTTTCTTTTTTTGTTGGTGGTGTTTTAGATTCGTAAAGTTCTTTATAAAATGTTTCCAAAATGTTGTGGGAAGAACAAAATTATCTTGGCTCTGCAACATACGAAATTGGACAGAAATGACGGCATTACAACTGTTTCGAGTAGCTGAAGATCGAGATCTATTTAACCGAGTGCTAACTAACCTCTGAAAACAAAGGTCTACAAGAATAAGATACATAAGGTTTTATCTCTGTCAGCAATGATGATTTTGCCTTCGTGCCTTGGGCCTAGTGCGTAGATGTGCTTCTTTTCTAAGTCACGTTTCATCCCCTTACTTTTTTACCTTGTACTTCTTGTATTCTATTTCTATGTTCCCTCATTTTTTTCCTGATTTCCGTATTAATTCCTGGATATTCATTGTTGTTATTTTTTGTTCTTTAACAAGTTGTCGTCTTATTTTGATTAAATCCCTTATTTTCTCGCTAATAGTTGTTCTATGTCTGAATCTTTTGTGGGATTGTGGTAATTAGTTGCTCTACTGATTGCAAATCGTAGTCAGTTTGGCATTCATTTTTGCTACCTATAGAAACATTGTTGTGTGTACTGCTTTAATGACTCAACATTTGAAGATCAATATTACGATACACTATCTAAGCAGTGTTGTAAATTTAAACCCAATGAAACAGATTATTGAAAATTTCTGTATAACTGGATACCTATACTCTTCAAGCGAAATTAACGTAGCAAACTGAGATGGTTCTGGAAGAAGAAAATGCAGAAGGTAATGTACGGAATGGAAGGGAAATGTATGGATGAAGAGAGAATAATGAAAAATGGGGTTAGAAGAACATATTTAACTTACTACATAATAATAATACAAGCAAGTATAGCTGTTATTTTTATTAGGGTCATAAGGCATTAAAAGTAATGTAGCGTTTCATTAACAGCCTATTGTCCCACTGCTGGGCATCGGCCTCTTCTCTGCCATGTGTTTCTCCTCAGCACTAGGGTAGAAACCGAGGGACGTACAGTTTAACGTCGAATCCGAACGACAGAAATTTCAGAGAAGATTTTTAGCATTAAGATTCCACGGTTGCAAGCGGGATTGGGAAATTGGGTATGGTGGGTTGCAGAGAAGATTTTTATATATCTGCAGTAACGCTTAGGTTTCGAACCTAAGCCAGAATCGACATTTTACTTCGAAAGTGAGAGCTCTACCAACTGAGCTATCATCACACTACGCTTCAGCTGCCTATTATTACTCTGGAGTGTCACCCCTAGGTTCTTATTCAAGGCGTATGTTGATCTTCATATTGAATTTTTCCTGAAAAAAGCTGTACTTTTTCCAGTCGTACCAATAATAACAAACAATAGCACTATTGCATGGAATGCTTCTGCTAAACATTGTCAACATGAAACTCAAACCAATCTAAATATGTTTAAACTAGATCTTAGTAACAGCTGGTTAGACTAACATACACAGGTAATCGTAAAGCACAGGGTTGATATTTGGTGTATGATTGATTTGGCAGTTATTATAATAATTTAATTTTTTAGAAAGTATTTAAGGGTTTTTTGAAGTTAGTTCTATTCTGTATTGCTTTTGCTGTTTCATGTAATCGATTATACGTTTATATGCTGCGGTAGATATTTTAACTAAAAAATGTACTGAAACTTTTAAAATTCTGATCTAAAGTTTGAAAATTCAGAGAAATGTTCTTGTATTTTATAATAGGATATTTTAATCATGAATTTTGGAATTTGTAATAATTAGCGTTTTCAGAATGAAATCAGTGGGGAGGGTAGACGTATGGGTCAAGAGTGCTCCGAGCATTAAATTACACTGGACGTTTTCCGAATCCCAACTGTGGAATGCTAAAGGAAAACTATCACGGTGCCACTAAAAGTTTTCTTAGGAAGATTTCGTTCCGAATACATAGGGAGAATTGTTAATGCTTGCGAAATTACGCTACAAACACTACTTTAGCATAGTAATGTTATAATAATATTGTAGTAATAAAAGTATCATATTAAGAAGACAGTGAAAGCGCGAAGTAGGTAACATTCTATAACTGTATAAGTTAATTAACTTCATGCTATCGTAGTTTTATAAATATTTTTTAGGTTTAAAAGCATGAGATACTACAACAATTTTTACTGGGGTGAGTTTGGATTTAATATCAATTATAAAATAATTAAGAAATTCAGTATTTCGGATATAACTGAGAGACTAATCTTAATTTTAAAATTGCAAAATTTATTTACTCGCAACCACTTGCTCGCCTCCGTTTGCTCGCCACCGATTACTCGTTGGAGAAGGTGCTTGCCAAGGTAGTTGCTCGCCATCTGTTTGCTCGACAGCTTATTTGCTTGCAGTACTAAGTATAATTGCATGGACCCAGCAAAACCAGTTTATTTTTTGTAAGGCACCTCGTTTGTTAAATAATTTAGTACATCTTTTTCTATATAGAGAGAATATTATTTGTTTTAAATAGATTTTGATTTTTTAAGGAAATATTCGTTTATGGAAGTAGTCTGAGTGGATAACTATTTATTAACATTTTTGAAAACTTAAAATGCTGTTTCTATAGCAATTAAGTGATTTGAACGATGTTCTGAGCAGTTATTAATTAAAAATAATTTAAAGTCATATACAACATAAAAATCAGATACACTTCTAGTTGATATTATAGAAACAAAAAATAAATATTACTCTGTACAAATTCAGATACAAGAATCCGCAACTTTGCTTTGACTATCAACAGTCCTTAAACGAATGTAAGAGTGTGAGAATTACCTGTAAAATATACTAAATGCCTGTAGATAATAATTTACTTTAAGAATGAAATGCTTGTTGAGCATCTGTCCGCCGAGCAATCGGCGAGCAAATAATGGTCAAATAAAGAGATCCGCGAGCAAACGGCAGACGAGAAAACGGCAGAAGAGCAAACGGCAGACGAGCAAACGGCAGGTGAGCAAACGATGGCGAGCAACGACGATGTACCTACTAATGAAATTGAACTAAAAATGCATAGATTATACCTAATGATAATTCAGAATATTCAGATTAACCACATTCAGTTAAGATAATTTGAATCTAATAGTATTTGCAAAAGTAATGATATTCATGGCAGTTAGTTATCCTATTGGAGTAAATTGGTGAAATTGGTATTACATAAATTGTAAGTATTCAACATTGTAGGCAGAGTTTGAATCGTATCTAAATTTATTGGTTTTACTTTGTTTTGTAAGGCTTTATAGATTGTTTATGTGTGTTGGCAATGTTGCCAAATCTAAAAGGTTCTAAATTAAATTTACTTAAAATTAAACATCGTAGGACAATACAACCGTAATTATCTGTGGAAATATAATAAAGATTAACATCTTTCGCACCATAAATGTAAAAATAAAATTTAACATGAAAGATTTAACATTACCTTTTCAAATAAGAATTTTTTAGAACAAGCCAGGACTTTATTTACCGAATGTGGGAGGTATTATTGTTTCGAATACAAAAACATTGACGTAAAAAAATCAACCCCTAGCAAACTGTTTACTACTTTCTGTTGAGTGCTTAGTGTGCCGTGAGAATTTATTAAAGAAACAACGTCAAAACGAGCTGTAAAGGCAAAAAAACACTAGAACCGATAACATTAGCTACAGCAAACAAACTGTAATGTTTATGTTTGTGTCAGCACTAATTTGTTGAGTATCTAAAAATAGAGTTTCCAACTGGAAAACAATGAAAAACTGCTTACTGTCTCCTGAAAAGAAATTATTGAAATGATTGTCGAATAAACTGTTGGTTGCTTGAGATAAAGAAGGTTAGGGTTTCGAAATTCTGTTTTCTATTATTCAGTTTTGTTTTAAATAAACTCCGTTTTATTTCTACAACAAAATAAATATCCAAGAGCTGGTAAATCGTGAATATCGAGAAAACCGCTGTGATTTGGTATATTGCCGTAATTATTTTCTATTTTGAATATAGAGAGCTCTTTGGTTACGAAGGTTTCTGATACTGTCTGGAAGTTGAATTCAGTTTTTCGTGATTTTTTTAATAGGCAAGTAGCCCACAGATTTACTTCTTTTTTTTTTTAAGAATCGTGGAGTTGCCAAAGGCAAGTCCAAGATTCCCATCCCACCCAGCTTACCCCGGCTCAGCACATTTCGTGCTATTCACAGGTCTAACATGCCTCACCCTTGAAAAACTCCATGCCCCAGATACCACAAACAACCTGGGAAAGTGCAGTGCTCAGGATTCGAACCTGAGCGACTTTGGTAGAATAATTCCAAGCCAAGCGCTGCGGCCATTACTCTACCGCGGTCCCCTGAGATTTACTTCTGAAACCATATAAGTATAAAATTGTTCAAATAAAATAGGTCTAATCGTTTTTAAACAACATTGTATAATATTAGGTAAATAACGGATGATCCTATCATTTCCTGATTAAAACATCCTTCCATATAGATTTAGTTTCCTACTCCCTATGATGACAATGACGATTGCGGGTTACTATCAGTGCTGATTTCGGGGCGAGGAAATATTTTGGGGTAGATGGAAGCATATAGAAAAACTATATAGATAGTTGTAAAAAAAGACAACGGGAAACTACCGAGGTACTTCTACTATGAGCCCCTTCTCTCTAGAAGAAGTGTAAGATGCTTCCAGTGTTTCGGAACTTAGTTAAAGTGTAGGTCCCCAGTATTTCTGTACAGTAGGTACTTCACACGCACACCACAGGCAGTGTTTGGTAGTTTCTTAAAATAAATAATAGTAGAGATGTACGTATTTCTGAGGGTGGTTATACCGAAATGTACGCAATATAATGCGAAAAATAATATTTACAATAAGTTTCCTAAGTAGAGAGAGAGAAAGAGAGAGAGAGAGAGAGAGAAAAGTAACATTTGTATAAGTTTTTGGGTTGTTACAAATCACTGTAAATACACATTGGACAGTGGGTGGCCTTATGTTTAATGTTTAAGGCTGGAATATTTGCTGATGCTTGGTATTCTTTCGTTTTTTGAGTCAAGTGTTCTTTGCAATACCTTCCTGTTATTTATGATTTCTATTAGTGCGGAAGTTTGAGAGACGAAAAAGATTGAGGTACATGCAATGCTTATGGAGTTGATATATAGCTAGAAAATTGAAAAAGAAGGCAATGCGAAACTATCGAAGTACTTCTGCCAGGAGCATTTTTTCTGGAGAAGAAATGCATGACACTTTTCGCGGTTCAGAGTCCGCTTTAATCAGTAGGTCCCCTATGCATGTGTACATTACTCCACATGTATGCTACAGGCATATAGAACGTCGTCAAGGTCTCTCGAGACTTAAAGGGTTGTAGAGAGTACTGAATATGTGTGCTACTTCGGACGCGTTGATTGAATAAGTAAAATAAGTTGAAGGAGCTGCATGAAATGGATGTACAAAAAATAATACTTTTAGGAGCCTAGGTAATAGTGCATCTAAACATACGCTTCCTGAGTAGAGTGAGAAAAACAACGTTTGCGTAAGTTTTTGAGTTGCTATAAATTACTGTAAATATAAATTATACAGTGAATGGCATCAACTCTAGTGTTCAAGGCTGAAATATTTGCTGATGCTTGTTATTCTTTAGTATTTTTAAAAGTTGACTGCAGTATCCTGTTATAATCATTGCTGCTTTTTAGTAGCATGGATTTCGGGGTGAAGAAAAGTTTGAGGTAGGTGGAAGGCATGTAGAATTGACATATAGATAACCTGCACAGGAAGGCAATGGCAAACCACCGAAGTACCTAGTTCTAGACACTTTCCGCGGTTCGGAGCTCGGTTTAAACAGTAGGTCCTCTATGTGTGTTACATTACTGTACATCATCGCAAACGTTTGTAAAGAGGGAGTGCTAAAGGATACAAAAATTCAGATTCTTTAAACAATCAAAATCTCATGTAGGTTGGTTGTTATACGCCTTTATGCAATCACATTTTCGAGAAATACTGAATGAGAAAAGTTTAATTTCAATAAATTGTTACCGTTTTCCAGATATAGACCACAATTCCTTTTGAAGTCGTATTACATATTTTGTCAATCAACAGAAGCTTTTAGGGGCATATTTAATTTTCATAATTTACAAATTTAATATAAAAATTGCTTAAGAAACAGGGCTGGCTTTCGTATATACTGTAACGGACCCTCCGTATAATGTACGTTGTGTTGTTTCTCATTATTTTTTATATACTAACAGGTTCGAAATCTAAGTAGCTGAACTTGATAAATAAAACGCTGTAGAGGTTTCAAATATTTATTGGTAGGACCGTAACCTGAAGGAAAATCCTACAGCGG
>JABXWE010068026.1:0-11159 GCA_014611495.1 Limonius californicus | reverse complement strand
ATTTTAATAAACAGTTAACTGCTGAAGCCGTTGTAAAGGAAAAAAAATTTATTTGTTATCACAATTACTAGCTAGGTTATGTACAAAGAAATGTTTTTTAATAGTCAAGGTTCAATATTTATAAAGAATAAACATCGATTATTTGCGTACTACTGATTGTAATTTACTATTAAGTAGATATGTGAAACTTTCAAAAAAATCTTATTATTTTTTAATTTTAAATTAGACTTTCGCAAAAATCGAAAGCTTATTGATATTGATATATTTTTAATGAACCCCTATATTATAAAATAGAACCAGCCGTTTTCACGATATCCACGGACACACATTCACACGTACGCGTAGATATACACTTTGTAAAATAACTTTTTTGGATTTTTGGGATGTAAACGAATATTTCTTTAAAGTACCAGAATCTATTAAAAAAAAGAATAATATTCTCCCTATACCTATGGAATCTGAAAATAAAAGTCAAGGTTTTAATTCTGAATTGAACAAAATATAAACTAGTTTTTTGGCGTTGGTGCAGTCACACCTAGTACTCCGAGCAAGTTGGCAGTCGAGCAAAAGGATGTCGTGCAACTGTCTTGGCTAGCATCTTTCCCAGCGAGCAATCGGCAATCGAGCAAGTGGTGGCGAGCAAATGACCTAGACCCTTTGTTCAGGTTTTTTATAGATACCAGGATACGCAGTTTTATATTACATTTCTAAAAATCATTGTTATCAGTTAATTATCACTTTACTCAGGAAAAGATAAGTGTACCTACTCTAAAATAGACTTCTAACAATTGATAACATATGAGCTTATTGCTGTCGAAGCAAATTCAGATCTCGTTTACAAAATGTACTATAACCAAAATATACTGCTCTTTGCTATAACAATGAAATGCAACGTACCTGCTTATGTCTGACAGACTTTTATGTAAATAAAATTGCATTTAATGGATTATACAGTATGTCAAGCATTAGAGAATCTACAGACGCAATATATCAGTAAACTAAGTACACGTAAAAGAACAAAAGAAATTTACTATTAAAAAATATCATTTCTTAACCTACGCTTTAAAACCATTGTTTATGAAAACAAACGCGTCAATTCTTCTACAAATTCGATATCTGAATGATTGATAATAAACAAAATATCCCCAAAAAACGAAAACCGAAAATTTTGTTTTTTACAAGTTGAATTTCTAGAATTTTAATATTGATCGTCATAGTTCTTGACAAACCTCACTTAACTAAATCTATTGCCTGGTATTTACAGCGATCTTTTGAACACACCGTATTTTATGTTCATAATATTTTGTAGAATGAACAACCTACAAGATGCAAGACCAGTTGTATAAATATGAATAGAAAGAACTACACAAGTGAAACAACAAGCATAACTGTAGACCAATTAGAAAAGCCTATACAAAAAGGAAAACTTGGTAAAACAGATGGACATGATCAAATTACTTCAGAAGTGATGAAATTCATGAAACGCGAAGGAAAAGCACTACTGCTGCAAGAACTGAACAAATTGTACGAAACTAAAGGAATTTCTAAAAACTGGAAGTATACACAAAACTGGAGATACCAAAATCTGGAAAAATTATGGGGGCATATCGTCTACGTACATAGACCTATAGAACTATGGTTATAGAACCAAGCTAACTCATTCCTTGGGAAGATCTGCTACGATCTTTCAAACGGAAGTCTATGCACTTCTACCCTGTGCCGAAGAAAACTTAGGCCATTCCTTTGCAAATAAAAACATTCACATTTGCATAGATAACCAAGCCGCACTAAAGATTTCAGAAAATCCCGAAAAAACGTCAAAGCTGGTACATGAGTGTTCGTTGTGTCTACAGACTCTGGTGACTAACAACATTGTAACGCTACACTGGGTATCAGGACATGTCAGGAATGAAGAAGCAGATATCCTTGCAAGAAGGGGGGCCGAAAGGCCCCCCCTCGGACCAGATCCTGCACTTGGAGTTACCGCCAACACCATAAGACGTGAGATTCAACATGATCTCATCAAGAAACACTCCCGTTACTGGGAAAGTCAGCCTTGTAAGCAAGCCAGGCAACTTATTAGGAGTCTTTCCCTCAAAACATCTAAAGATCTGTTAAATCTGAACAGAAACTACCCCAGGATAGTGACCATCCTTCTGACAGGCCACTGTACCTGAACAAACATCTAACCGTTATCGGCGTTAGAAACAACGCCCTCTGTCGTATATGCGCAAAGGAGGAAGAAACTTCTTACCGCGTGCTGTATGAATACCCAGCCTGGGCGGCACTCAGGCACAGCCACCTGGTTCTCGGATTTCCGAACCCTACAGACACGAGCTCCCTATAAGCAGTATCCTGGGTTTCTCTAAAACAACGCGGCTGTTTGATCGCTGATATCATGATGGGAGGGTACAATGAGCATTATCGCCTAAGTAGTAGGTCCCCTGGCTCCACAGCGAAATAACAACAACTAAGAAAAGACATATTAACGAGGCATTGATAACTTCGGTACAGAGTATTCACAGTCGGTGGAGGAATTACAGTAGAACTTGCAATATCGGAAGAATTTAATACGGACATAGGAGTAACACAGGGCGAAACGCTGGTTCTATGTCTATTTATATTAATGTTTTAGAATTTTAGATGGTATAATAAAGGAACACAAAGGAAGAACCCATAGGTATGAGTGGGGATATTATCGCATGAATATACAAACCACAAATATACTGGCGTTTGAAGATGATATGTTGTGCTAAATTACAGGAACAACTTCAAAGGAATTTAATGATCCGGAATTCAGCATTCAGGGAAATTAGTCTGGTGATAAATACAACAAACCTAAAGTGATGCTATTCACCAGAATTCCGGAAGAAAACCTATCAATATAAATAACTAGGAAGTAGAACAAGTAGAATCATTCAAGTATTTAGGAGTGCTGATACATCAGAGGTGGGATATAAATGGAGCACTAGATGCTAGAATACTTCGAAGCAATAAACTTGACTGTGCCATCAATAGTACGTTTAGAAGAAATGGGGAATTATTACATAAAACTAAAGTAAGAATATAAGAGGATGCCGGGGGTAGCACTGGAAGAACGAATGGCCGGAAAACGTAGAAAAGGGAAACCAACGAAAAGAAGGTCGGAAGTAGCAAAAAATCTCAGAATGTAAATTCATTTTTTTCCAAAATGGAACTAAAATACATCTTTGTAAGGTATACTTTTAAAACTTACCAAATTCATGGTTTGTTATAGTAGATGTTAGTGATCTGTTCACGTTATTTGTACCTTTATTGCATGTTTTGTAAATTTAAACAAAAGCGTTTTTTATACAAATTTATATTCCGGAATTTACATCAACCCGTATGTCTGGTAGTGTACGATAGGTATCAGGTACCCCCTCACTCCGGGAGTATGAAAATTCACGCCAATGCTGCACGAAATCTATAATTATTGTCTAGTAGCTCAAAATAAGTTAAAACTAGCTTTTTCTATTGTCATCTTAGTTAATAAACGCCTTTCTATATACGGTTTCATTTAACTAGTAGGTACACAATATAACCAACATTGAATTAAAGTGAATAAATGATCGAAAAATTAATAACTGTCCGTAATAAATTCGCCGAAGTAGTTAAACAATACGGTAAAATCAATCTACTTTTATGATACATGTGGACTTAATTATTGAAATTTTTTCACGTTATTACCAACTACCGTTCTACAAAAATGTACACTATTCACAATTGATTTGCCATCCAGCAGGCTGTGTTTTTTTTTTCTTAAGTTGCATTTCTGAAATATTATTTGATTGAATTCTAGCAATGTCAAAATGAAATTGCCCTGTTGCCAGCTCTAGAGTCCCCTACTTTTCTAAAATAATCTAGTAAGTTTAAAATTAATAAAACACGTAATATATTATACCTACTTAATTGTCAGAATGGTGAAAGTTATTAACAAAGTTACTAAACTGCTAATTGTGAAAGCTTTCAACCATTATAAAAGATATAGGCCAGACTTCACACTATTTACGATTATAAATCGATTAATTGATATATTTGGGGTAAGCATGTATTATTTCTTAAATATGCAATAAATTGCAAATTACTTATAATTTTAGGTGTCAGAGCGTTCTATAAGGGACATTTTATCACAAGGACAGGACGTTTTGAAATCATCCATTTGTAGTAAACGTGCTAAGATGGACGTTCTCTTAAATTACACGTTTAGAAAAGATTTGCAACGACAAATTTGGCAGTATCATCTGAAGAATGAACATTTTACTCTCGACAAACTCTTGGCTGACTCTCACGAAAATTTGGAATACAAGGGGGGGCAGGACTACTTTATTCAAAATTATTAAATCAATGGGTTACAAACACAAAATGGGGAATGGACGCAAAATTTTATATGAACAAAAACACGTCATGCCGATGATTCAGATATTTCTAGTGATAGCATGAAGGTGGGATAGGGTAGGGGATATTCTTTTGGCATCTAAATTGTGAATGAGTGTTCTACAGTTTTTATCTCGCCCGAGAGAAACACTGACCTCAGTGGAATACGAACTTGGGTGTCGCACCAGAGACAAACAGTCAACCACTGGACTACCATAATATCAATTTGAAACATGAGCGGCATGGACGTTAATTCCTCTTAATTTGCTGCAAGACCTAAATAGGTATAGGACAACAAAGAATGGCGTGGAATATGCTCTGTATATATACGATTTGAGTTCACAATTCTCGTGTAAAAAGAACAGCAATATGTATTTGTTCTACGACAACATTTAAATTATAGTTATTATTTTATTTACCTTGAAATCATTATTATATCTAAGTATTATAAACCAACATTGAGCAGATATAGGCGGACGTTAACCCTTTCACTGTATATGTAAGGTAACACGGTCCAACATTGACACTGGGTTAACATTGACACATTTTTGGAAAACTTTTTTAAAATGCGTTGTTTAAAACTTAAACGAAATCTGCGTTTTCTACTAATACAACATCTGTGTCTCCGTCTGGTCTTAAAATCTGGAAGTCGTACATCATAATTTTGGCGTCCGTAATGGCCATTTGTAATAACAGTTGATTAGTGTGCAATAAAATTTGTGTATAAAAACTTTGCCGCTGTGTGGAATTTAAGCGAATTTTTTATTTAATAAGGTAAGTACAATTGTACTAATACTTCAGAGAAAAGATTCACAGTATAATACAGCAGAATAATTATGATTTAATTATTTTTGGTAAATTCGGAAGTTAGGTAAACATTGTCACCATGTCAATGTTAACCTTTGGTAAATAATTTTAGACAAACAACAGGCAGCAAAAGTAAAAAAAGAAGCTAAAAAGAATACCTATTGCCAAACAAAAGAAAAAGAAGCGAAATGTTGTCGCAGAAACGTCCAGTTCAGAAAGCGACGTAAATATGGAGCTAGGAAGCAAGGATGATGTTGATGAAAGCTTTGAAGTAAGTGACAGCAATGAGCACCAGGAAAATGAGACATTAGAAAGTTCAGCTAAAATTGTTAATTGTTCTTGGATTCTAGTTCGATATAATAATGTTTGTTACATTGGAGAAGTTGTAAATACAAATGATAACAATCATAAGTTAGAAGTTACCTTTTTAAGAAAACGCTATATGCATTTTGCGTATCCTAATGTGAAGATGCACAATAAATCTTACCAGACACTGTTATAAAAACTTTGCAAGAACCAATAATCCAAAGAAGAAAGCATTATTTTAATGCGAAAGAGTTCCCAAGTGGTGTAATAATATATTAAACAGTTTACGTTAATATTTTACCTTACATAACTTTGGATTGTTTCAAAATAAATTTTTTTTAAACTAGCTTTGTTACTGATGCCAATCATTCCCCAAATCATCCTAACATTGACGCACAGCAGGTTTTAGAAGGGGGTGTCAATGTTGTACTACCATGGTGTAACATTGACACTTGCAGGAGTTTTTAAAAAACATCACAATTTATTGAAATGCGAAATGTAGTTGAAACTAATATCCTCATCACTTGCTATTACCTTCCTTCCACCTAATGTACAAATTGCAAGCTGGTAGATATTACACGTATCCCAAAATAATCGTTAAAATAAAGATGTGTCAATGTTTGCCCCTTTTACCTTACCTCTGGAGGGACATCAATTTCTATAGGATCAAATAGGCCTATTATAGAGGTCTACCCCACTCACTGTTTGTGTCCCCACACAGGGACCTATACAGAACGCGCTGTGTCAGCTAGTGTGATCTGTGAAGAGAAATTGTAACTAATTATGTAAATAAAGTTATTGGTTATATTAGCTACGTTGAAGGTCACTTTTGAGCGTTGCTGTTATTGAATGTATATTCGTTACATATTCAAAGAAATAGAAGTTTTTTACATTCTGCGGTAAGTGAAAGTACTTAGTTTGTGATGGTTTAGTGTATTTCGTTTTAGTTGTTATTTATAGTAGTCTGACGTGACGTTGAAAATGTATGTCCCCGCATAGGGACAAACACAGTTGGTAGATCAGTTTTGTTATTTTTACTTTGCGAAATAAAATAGCTTTGCGACGCAGTGTTGTTTACAGAGGGTTTCGATATAATTATTGTTTTTTTAGAAAATGTCCCATCATAACCGAAAACCCCTTACACATGAAGATCTTCTGCAACTGTTGGATAATGATGACGATTCAGATGTGCCTTATTTATCAGATGAAGGTGATTTTTTTTTAGCGTATGTGTTATAGAGTGCACAATAATTATTACTACAATAGTTTACGTGTTTAGCCTAGCTATAGTATGGGCTTAAATATACATATAAAACATAATATAATAATAATAATATAATAATATAATAAAAGATGAAGGTGATTATGGATGGGATAGAGAGGATGAAGAAATGAATAAATTAGATGAGTTCGTCGAGGGGACAGATGACGAAAACGAGTTTGAAGATATTTTTCATGACCAAAACAATGAGAATAAGGATACTACAAACACTGAATCTGAAAATAACGTAATAGATAACTTACTTGTAGTGGAGAGTAGTGAATCAAAAAGAAAAGAGGAAGCAGAAAAAAAGAAACAAGAAAAAGCCGAAAAAGCAAGAGGAATGAAAGAGTTTTATGATACATATGGTCTCAATGAGAAGGAAAATATTCAATGGATAGATAATGTAGAGTATGAAACGAGCAATATCAATTGGTACCAACAGCTTCCTTTGCCAGTTTTTGACTTACCATCGCCTGCAGATTTTATTCGTAGATACATTCCTGATCATATATTTGAAACAATGATGAATATGACCAATTTATATGCCGTCCAAAAAGATGTCAGTCGATTCCCGCCAACTACAGTCGAGGAGGTAAAAACATTTATTGGGATACACATTGTAATGGGGAATTTGAAATTTCCTCGAGTAGAAATGTATTGGAACCCATCTACTGGAATTCGACTAATAAATGACAATATGAGTTTACGTAGACTTTATAAGCTTAGACAAACAATCCATCTAGTGGACATAAACAGTCGGGAAGAGAATAATTCCGATCGATTGTGGAAGGTTCGCTGTTTATATGATTCTCTGAGAAAGAGGTACCATGAACTACCACTTGAACAAAATCTTTGTGTGGATGAACAAGTTGTGCCCTTCAAAGGAAATATAAACATAAAACAGTACATAAAAAATAAACCCAAAAAGTGGGGAATAAAAATTTATGTATTGGCCGGACAAAGTGGCCTCATTTACGATTTCATTATTTATCAGGGTTCGACTACTGAAATTAAGCGTTTGTATACACATTGTGGTGCTGCAGCAGGCATAGCAATGCAGCTTTCTGAAAGGATCACTGAACCTAACCATGGATTATTTTTCGACAACTATTTCAGCACTTATCAACTGTTTCAATTCCTTGCCTATAAATCCATCTTTGCTCTAGGAACAGTCAGAGTAGATCGATTTGCTCATCCCAAGCTGCCAAGTGATAAAGACATGAAAAGCAGGGGTGGTGTTGATAAGCACGATTTTCTGCTAAGTATTTACAGATCGTATGTAAGATCTAGGAAGTGGACTGTCCGAATGATAACTCATGCTCTAGATCTTGCACTGGTAAATTCTTGGTTAGAGTAAAAGAAACAAGCAATTCAATTAGGAATTCAGCAGAAGAACATGCATCTTCTTGCATATCGGCAATCTGTGCCAGAAAATTTAATACTTTACAAAAATCTACCTAAACGAGGGAGACCTTCCACTAGTACTGATTCTCCTGGACCCTCTAGAAAACACCGTAATGAGTTTAGACCCGCCAAGGAAGCACGATATGACGGTCACAATCATTTTCCAGAATTTGACAATAAAAAAGACAACTCCCGCTGCAAGATGGAAGGCTGCAAGCTAAAATCTCACGTATTTTGTACTAAATGTGAGATACATCTATGTTTCCAGAAGGGTAGAAATTGTTTTTATAAGTTTCATTCACGATAAATATTTAGTATGTTATGTTTACAAATTTCTTTCTCTGAATTTCGCTAATAAAGTTTAATTTTGAAATACATACATAGCTATTTATTTTTGTTTCCCGTCCGCTAACTGTGTTTGTCCCCCTGCAGGGACACGCCACAAAATGTAGTGGGGGAACTTTTTTTTTTAGTAAATTTATCATATTTACGCCAATTTAACTCTAGAAATCCATGATTTCATTTTTTCCTCTTATGTTTTGCCTATGGTACAGTGAAAGGGTTAAATGAACAAACAAGCTCCACTGGCAACATTGCCTGCTTTCAAAAAACATAACCTCCATCAGGAAAAACTAGCATAAACCAACTTAATTGACAAATTTCAATGATACCACACATTCCCCCAGATTTCCACAGCCTGTTGGATGGCAAATAAATCGTGAATAGATTATATAATGCACACAATCCCAATGACAAGGCGGTCCTTATTTTTTTTAATCAGAGTAATGGTAAGACTCTGCAATCAATTTGTCGCACATTAAACGTATAGGCTTCTACGTTGGTTGCAATTCCATTTCCGCGCGTTCCGGTAGACAGCCCTTATTAGATCGGTTTAGGATCCCCCAATGTAACACAGACGTGAACAATGTGAACATAACCTGTCCGGTGTTTGCATAACCTCACTTATATCTTAATCAAATACTTCAAACTAAGATGTACTTCATTGTTTCCTGATTAAAGTACTTCAATAATTAAACTTTCATTATTAATCTACCAAGCAATTTAGTATTTAACAATGTTTTCTACGAGGTGTACTGTATTGTGCCGAAAAATATTTCCCAGTAGAAGATTTATTCATAGTTCTCAAAAATTATTCGAAAAACGTGAACATCCACTAAGAAGGACTATCAGGGTATTAGCAGATGATTTCAGGCTAGCAACTAAAAGCAGAGAGGAACAGGAAGTATTCTTAAGTAATATATTTCCGACTCACACAGACATTGTCATAATTGGTGGAGCAGCTGTTGGGTCTTCCATTGCTTACTTTCTTAAAGAAAAAACTGGTTTGAATGGACTAAGAATTGTTGTTATTGAAAAAGATTCAACAGTAAGTATTCTACAAATTTTAATAAATTCATTGCTGTTTAATGTTCCTATTTTGTTTTGTTCTGTATAGTATGCGAAGTGTTCGACGGTGTTGTCTGTAGGAGGCCTAAGACAGCAATTTTCTCTCCCAGAGAATATACAGATGTCCTTGTATGGGGCTGAGTTTATCAGAACATTAAAGAAACGCTTTGGTTCGGATGCTGATGTTTATTTTACACCACATGGTTACCTTATGCTTGCGAGTGAACACGGTGCGCAGCAATTATTGGATAATTCTAAACTACAAAATGAACTCGGTGCTATTAACAAAATCCTTGGTAAAGATGCTTTAAAACAGAGGTAATTTGATATTGGAAGACGTCCATTTTTATTTCACCTTTCATAAACAATCCCAGAAAATTAAGTGTTTAAAAAATAGTATTTAAATATTGCAGATTTCCTTGGCTGGATGTAAGCGACGTTGAAGCAGGATGTTTAGGTCTAGAGAAGGAAGGTTGGTTTGATCCATGGGCTTTGTTGCATATTTTGAAGCGAGGAGCTGTTCAGTTAGGTACTCAGTATGTTACTGGAGAAGCTGCTGGATTTACGTTCAAAAATAGGGAAGATATTGTAGTAGAGGGTATCCTGGAAGGTTCTTACGAGGCACTTGATGAACTTATTGTGAGTATACAGAGTCTATTAGAGCAAGTTCGCTACAGGTATCTCCAAAATCGTAAGAAATAGAATGTTGGTTAAATGGGACAAAAGTTTCCTACTTGGAAGCTTACTTTAAACTGCTTTTTAGTTTTTGCAGTTTACCTATGTGTAGTTTACTAGATAGGAGAGTAAAACTTGATTGCGTCAATCTTTAAAATTAAAAAACTTGTTCAGTAGAACAAATTCAAAAAACTTTACAGAAAATAGTTGTATAATAAATACTTTTCTTTTGAGAAATACAGCATACCTTATATTTTTAGAATATCATAACATATATAATGTCTACCTTGGCTGGTTGCTTTGTTTTTTTTCTTCAGCAATACATGGATTGATGGCATTTTGTTTTCTAAACTAGAGTTGTATTTAAGAAAGTCTTTTTCACAAAAAGAATTGTATGACAAGTCTACAAGAAATGCATATTTGAGTCATTTTTAACTATTTCAATAGCTAATTTTTTCTTTTTCTACTGATATAATCCCTAATGTATGTATTTTATGAACTATAAGGATATTATAAAAATCAGAAATAAATTATGATTATTGAATCCATTTTTTCATTAAAGATTTGTGTTTTTTTTAACTAATATGCACTTCAAACTTAATGACAATTAAAATATTTATAATTTTGAATCTGTAAGCTGCGGATTGTGGATTTGTTGTTTTGTTTTGCTGTTACAAAAACAGTTTTTTTAAATATATGTAGTTTTTGGGCATAACTATTCCTACTTTTAAACTGAAATAAGAAAAAGTAAGGTATTTATTGATACTAAATATGTATTTCATTTAAAAATTGTCTCTCTACACTGTATCTTTTGACAAAATAACCAACTATTCCAAATATATTTATTTAAGTACTACCAAGAAGGATTTGCTAATTTTACCTTATAAATTTGATTGTATTT
>JABXWE010068023.1:0-17187 GCA_014611495.1 Limonius californicus | reverse complement strand
TACCAAATTTTATCATTTTATCAGTTATGGTTTCTGAGATATTAAATTAAAATCATCTTTAGAAGCTGACAGTTGAGGGGCTGTATCTCCCTTAGTATACACTTCTTCAAAAAATTTTATTGATGATTTTCGTCTTTATTTTTCTTGATTTATATGCTCTCAAACGTTGATTAACTATTATAGAAACACGTTGTATAAGATGCATACCAATCTGCGCAATGTTATTCCCAAAATTATTCAAAGTGGACTTGAAGAAAGTCACAAAACAACAAGTTAGAGCTTATAAATGTACATAATGAGTTCTTGTAGTTTAGCCAATATCAAGTCTTTCATTAATAAATTGTAGTGATTTATGTAAATAACTTATTGGTTAGTTTACACAAATCCTCAAATTAGAGAGCATAGGAATCTTATCACCAAATAATAACTCAGTATGCTTATTAACTTAATCCTTGCAACTCCATAAAGAGCAAGTAAGACGTTTCTTTAGCAATGGTTATAGCATGGTATAATGGAAATATAAAACTCTTGACATGGAAATTTGGTAGGAAGGTAAAGAATCCGTTTCAGACATAGTTTTCCAACCCCATACCGCGAAGATAAAGGAACGAATCGTATCTAACATTCTATCTAATTCACCATCTTTAAAAGAACTTTACCCAGATTTTTAAAACGATCGCTAAAATTACTTAAAGCTAGCGCTATGGCGATTTAGTTTAGCGTACGCTCGCCAGATATACGAAATTTTAGCTATTAAAGCGCGTCAACTATAAGATTTTGAAGCGCGACACACACAATTCAAATTAAATTTTAACATTACAAGGTTTTTTCAAGAACTGTAATAATTAATCATGCACAATCTGCCTAAGGAGGAGGGAGTTAGCCTTCACTACCTTAAAGAAAATATATACACAAATTATATTCAATTTAAAAACAATATACACCTCTAAAACAATACACGGTACGCATACAGCTCTCGCCAAAGAAATGATGCTGTGTAAAATATCTGACTACCTGGTGGACGTGCCTGGTTATTAAAAATTCTTCTTCTTCTTCGTTGCTGGTACACTTATTACAACGAAACTAGGCTCCAATCTGCAACCTTGGTGATTATCGTACGCACATAAAATTTCAAAGCATTGGTCCAACTATTACCATTGGTAATTATATGCAGAAAAGTGATCGGACAAGTCTCACTTCAGAAGACTGTAACTCCGTAACCGTACACATTTGTATAAAACAATTTTGCGTATATTGTATTCTTTTGATGTGAACAATCATTGCTTAAAATATTTGCAAAACTATTAGAGTCACTGTATAGACTGACCATTAATTTCTTTAACCTTGGACATCATTGAAGCTTACATTTTTAAGATAACAGATTTTAAAAATGGCGTACAAGCAAAGTACCTGTGTTTAAAAAAATATATTTCTAAAATGGCTTTACATTTGTAAAAATTTTGTGGTAAAGGGTAAAGTGAAAAAACTAAAAATATCTCTGAAAATTTATAAAAATTGTGGAGAATTAACGTGCCAATTCAAAAATATAATAATATACAGAGTGTTTCATTTGAAAAAAGCGAGAAGATACTTTTTCAAATAAATTAATTTTACGCTGTTGGTAAAATTAATATTTGGTGGCTGTGTCGTTTTAGTACGTCACTTGGCTATATAACTGCAAAATATATATTCTTCAGTAATTATAATTCTCATGTACCGTTTGTTAAACCTTGTGCCGGCCAAAATTGTCACATGTTCTATATAAACTCGGCAATGCCTCTTAGAAAATTAGAAACCAGATGATTGGAAAAATAATTTTACGCGGAATTCATAAATTTAAAAATATACAGAGTGTTCTATTTAAAAAATAATACCTTAAATGTGCTACGCTATAGCGAGTCATCCTGTATATTTAAAAATATTTTTTAAATGTGCGCATTTTGGCACTACATCACTTAAAAAAAACAAAGATTTCAAAATCATTTTATTGCCAATATTGAACTTTGACTTACTAATGACCAACCTTGTATATTAGATATTTCATGCTTCTTCTTCTTCTTCTTCTTCTTTGTATAGGCCAATGGCCTGTTAATTAGCTGCAATGCAGTAGGTTCTGTGAGCCCTCTTTGCACGTATGCCGGGCAGGAGGCTAGCCTAACCTGTCGTTTCATGCAAGTTCACTAAATCAATGTCAATAAATAAATGTTTTTAGCACTCGACCAGAGATGGCGACTTTCTCATTACTATTAAACATGTCAGCATCACATTTGGCAAACATTTTTCAAGGTCCAGTAAAAAAATTCACTTTCGCGTTTTTTCGAAATGTAAAATTTTCCTTGAATATTTCAACAAATTTTTATTACTACCTGTTGGGCAATGAAAAGTAACCACGGCACCTGCGGAACATTATAAAATTTATATAACTCAAAACATGAAAAAGAAACTAGTTTACCTTTATTTAAAAGGTGCCTGTAAGAAAAAAATGTCCTCTATAGATAAAAACAAAAAAGCGGTGCAGCAATTTTAGGTTTGGCCGTTAAATTAATCCAAGATATCTCTACAAACAAACAAACAATGGATGGTAATTAAAATTCTACGCTATTGGTGAGCGCTGTAATGTAGGCTTTAAATTATAATCTATATTAACTAATAAAACTCTCCACGCTTTAATTAATCTACCGCCGCAATTTCTTTTCACAATCATTGCTGAATGATTGGCTCATCAATGGGTGCCGTCAAAGAAATATCTAACCTGGATCACTTTATAAATTTTCCTTTGTTATATAACGTAAAATCTTCTCGGTGTTAATCTAAATATAATTAAGAATATCGCATAAAAATTCCCACACACATTTTGTAACTGTTCCTGTCTGAAATTACCTTTGCAAGCGTGAATAAAAAAGTGACCTTTTTCTACACTTTCGAAGCAGACTGAAACCGTATAGACTCTCGTTTTCTATCGAAGAAAGGCGACTTTATTAATAGCGTCCATTTAGCACATATATCGAGCTGCTGGTGCTACTACACAATCCTATAAGAAGTGCAAAAACTCTGCCAGAGGCAAACCGAGTTAAGGTTCTGTATACATTTATAAACCGAGTAGAGCAATGTGATACTTCCTGCACTACCGCCTGCTATAAACAATAATGAATTATTGGAAAAGGTAGGAAAGTTTCTGCTTGCAAATTAGGGGTTCTACATACTTAAAAAACAATTTCGTAATATTGCCAGTATGAGGACTATTCGCTTTACACGATATCTATCAAAAGTGGACCAATAAAAGCGACTGGTTTTACATTTAGTGGACAACGAAATTGAATTGCCCTGCTTATAGTTACATTTCTGCACGGCGCCATTTTTGTAACGAAAATGAGTGGTCGAAAAAGTTTTGGAGAAAACAATATAAATGAAAGTAACGATCAAATTGAAAAGAGTACGCCCTATAACACCTACAAATCAAAGAAGTATGTTTGGAGGCAGTTTACACAGTCAATAATATTAATCATCATCATCATCAGCCGGCGTCTATCCAATTGCGGATATAGGCCTCCCCATACTCTTCCACCGTTGTCAATTCTCCGCTTCTCTTATCCAGTTTAGGCCTGCCGTTTTTTAAGTCATCGGACAATCTTATTATGCGCCTTCCTCTGTTTCTGTTTTCGCCCCAGGGTCTCCATCTTATAAGTTTGTTACACCAGCCGTTATGTTTTCTTACAGCGTGACCAATCAACTGCCATTTCAGCCGAGCTGTTCGTTCTACTACATCGATCACCTGTGTCTTTTCTCTGATCCATTTATTAGTTTTGTGATCCTTCAAGCTGATTCCTAATATACGCCGTTCCGTAGCGGTACGGAACGGCTTCTTCTTCTTCTTCTTCGTCTGTTTATTTTCGGAATCAACGTTCCTGCTTTTCCTGGGAGGTGGATCGTCAGCTGTCTTTCCACCTCTTGGGAGGGCTCCTAGGGGTCTCTTGCCAGCTGGTTTTCCTTCCAAAGCAGTGCGGGCACTTCTGTCCTCATCCATCCTTTTAATATGCTCGAACCAATATAATCTTCGTTGTCTTCTCCAGCTTACGATGTCCTCAACTCCACATGACTGTCTTATGTGCTCACTTCTGATCCTGTCTCTGAGAGATTTCCCCGCTATTATTCTTAGGGTCATCATTTCTGCGGTTTTTAGCATTCTTTTTGTGATGTTGGCATCTGACCTTGTTTGTTTTTACTTTGCTGTCTGTCCTCATGTGTTTATTATTCTATATGACGTCTCTCACGCATCCAGATATGGCTGCAGTTTTATTCACTTGAGGAGTGAGATGTTTAATGGGTTGGTGAAAGCTAGATATATCTACGCCGAGATATTTAAAGTGCATTATTTGTTCGATTGGTTCATTCTCCATTACAAGTTCTTTGGAAAAGGTAATGCTTTTTGTTTTGTTTATGTAGATGGTCATGCTCTACTGCTGAGCAGTTAGATAAAATGCATGTAGTTGTCTCTGAAGATCATCTTCTGATTCTGCAAATATTACCGCGTCGTCAGCATAGTATGCCATTCTTATGATTTTATTGCCCATCCTATAGCCTAAATTCAGAGCAGTAACTGCATCGATGATGTTGTCTATGATTAAGTTGATCAGAAACCCCTGTCTAATTCCACCCGGTGTCGGCATGTCATTGGTTGTGCAGTGATCTACTCTAATTTGTGTGGTGCTTCCGCAATTAAGGCTGTGTATTATTTTGCGCAACGACGCCGACGGCGGTGTTCGGTGTTCTATCAGAAGATTAATCTTCCAGTTGAACACAATCGAATGCCTTGGTTAGGATGAAGCAGACAGGCGGTTTTGTTGAACTCGAATGAAACGGCAATAATACTAAATAGTGTTTAATCATATCTTTTTTTTACATGAAATTATCTAAACGAATTCCACTTTATTAAAGATTCCTGCAAATTTACTCTTTTTCGACAACTCAATTGTGTTGCTTTAGGTAACCCGACTCCCGCTACGCGGCCGTGAGGTTTCCAAGCAACACAATTTCGTTTGTCAAAACCCAGTAACATTTCATTCGATAATGTTTAATACACTGGTGGGATTACTACTGATTGTTTCACAAGTAGTCCAAGTGGCTATTTAAAAAAAAATCAAACTTTTTATTATCACCATTTACATAAACAGGGTGTAACACGAAATGATGTCATATTTTTATGGGTATATTCTACAGCCTAAGATAAAAAAATTAAATAAACATTATTTCCGAGATGCTCTCACAATAATACGACAGTTTTTTCAAAGAGCATTAGTTTAATACCAGTAATTAGGACTATTTCGAAATAAATTATTAAACACGAGCGTTAGTCAATAATAAAGTTGGTACAAACGAAGAGTACACAGACATGCATCTTATGTATGGTTTGACATCTGGAGTGGGTGTAGCTGCACGGAATCTCCACCAAGAACGTCTTACTAATAGAACAGTTCCAGATAGAAGAATATTCAAAGCTGTTGACAGGCGATTAAGAGAAACTAGCCGGTTGTGTCCAGTTCGGCACCAGAGACACGTAAATCGTGATCCTAATGTTGAAGAATACATACTTCCAATTGTAGAGGACAATGTAGCAGCGAGTTCCAGGCATATTAAGGTATTCTGATTATGATGGTTTGGCGCAGTCTTCATGAACAAGTATTCCACTCTTTCCATCTTCAAACAGTACAAGCCATGAATCTAGCTGATTGTCCAAATATGTTATAGTTATGTAGATGGCTGCAGCAAAATTGTGTGAATGTGCTTTTCATGACACGATATCATATGTGGTTTATGTATGATGGTGCTCCACCCGCTTCAGCCGCCGTATAGCAAGAAATAATCACCTAGATTATATTTTTCCATTAGTATGGATGGGTGAACTATTGCTATTGATTCTCTCATTGCTGCCTCCAGGTAATTTCGCTTTACACTATCATATGCCTTTCGGAAATCTATGTAGAGTTGATGTACGTCTATGCTACATTCATAACACTTCTCCAGGATTCTTCTTAATGTGAAAATATGGTCCGATGTAGATCTATTTTTTCGGAACCCACTCTGGTAATCTCCCAACATTTGTTTTATATAATGTTCCATTTTCTCTGCTATACTCATTGTAATGACACTAATTAATTACACTACACTAAGTAGGGAGATGCCACTGTAATTATCACATGTTAACTTGCCGCCTTTTTTGAAAATCGGGCAGATCAAGGCACTATTCCTTTCCCTTGGCATCTCTTCTCTTTGCCATTCAGGTGGTTGCAATTAAACATACAGATTTACAGCTGGTGTTATTATTTTCAGTTCGTAGCAGTTAAGTATGCATAACACAGAGTAATAAAAGATAACTAACTGTGTGCACAATCCCATCTTAGCTCATATTTTGTTTAGTTTGTTGCTATTTATGGAATAACATAGGATAAACAAATATATCGAAGATAGCAAGCAATTTCATTCCACTGGCTATCTTTAGAGTAAGGTCTGATTATATTTAGATTATATTCCAGCAAACATTGCTTTTTCATAGAATTCCAAACAAATTTCCAGAACTAAAATTATTGTTAATTATTCACTACTATTGCGATTTCACAGAGAAATAAATAGTTTATGTCACGATATAAGTTATGAATATACTATAGAGCAAACTCTCGATTATTCGTATTAACCACTGGACAAAATTGTGTACACGGATATTTGAAAAACACTGATAATACGATTTTTGATTATTACTGAAAACATTACGTTCATATGTACTATATAGTATATAAATAGACATTAAACTGTCAACAATATAGTATTGTACATAAAATTATAAAATATTGACACTGTACTTAGAATTTACAATTCCTTTACTAGACAGAACCCAGTAAAAATACTACACAAAAAAGCAGGCCACGGATAATCAGCAAGCCGGATAATCCATGCGGATAATTGAGAATTTCCTGTATGTGTAAGAGCCAAATATCATTTAAATATTTCTAGATTTCAAGACCGTTGTGCTGGCCGCTGCGTTTGTTCTGTGAATGTCGCTATCCCCAGATGGTCTGACAGTTCGAATACGAATGTTTTAAGGCATTGCAAACTTTAATAAATGGATACCAAAGGAATACAGACAAACTTTTTGCAGTATGTAGTGATTCTGTTTAGGTATAGTGTCTATAGTGTCGGGTAACGAAAAGTTGAGACACAAGAAAGAGTCACAGAATTAATGTAGAAATAATTTAGGAAATTTAATTTGCGGATAATCTAAACCCTGTTTTATCGTAGACATACAGCAATCACGTTATAAAATGCATGTGCAGTTACAGAAACGACAGGTATAACAAGAAATATTGAACAAAATTTCTTCTACCGTTACGTCATTTAATATTAAGTTTAAAAACTGCATAATTATTAGCCATGAACTTTCAATAATGATAGTTTTACCCACAAAATTAGTATGACAAACAGGTATTTATTACTTCTACATTAACGGAGATATCAATAAGCTTGAAAATATTTCGTCATGAGTCATTAAGCTGTATTTCATTTTTGTAAATGAAGTAATTAGTGGAAAAATATTACAAGGCGCCACAAAATTAAATAATTAATTTTCTTGTATGTAATTGAATCAATAAAGCACCATAAAATATTGGCCATTAAATATATGTCAAGCAACCATATACGCTAATAGCACTTAAGTGCATATTCGTTTTTAAGAAATGTGCTTCGGATTTAGGCAAAAAACTACATAGTTAGAAAAGGAAATGGGCTACGTGCGTAGTCTGTTGTACACACAATCAAAGCTAATTACTTTGCAAATGTGGTGTTGCAAATAAATCGGTTATTTGTCGTCTACAGCATCCATGCGAACGTTCTGGTATTCGTGTCAACAACTTGCGCCATGCACATGTATTTTCAAACAGAATCTGGGCAGATACTTTTCTTATATTTTATTTATGCAAATATTCTTTATTAATAGATATTATATTTCGAGGAGGATGTAGGAGTAATAAAGAGAAATTAACTATCTTTTCTAATTAGACATGAACGATTAGCATAAGCAGCTGCTACTCTTTCCTTCATTAATTAAATTTACAATCCAATAGGTTATATATAGAAAAAGTAAGTAATAATAGTCTCAACTTTATATAGATGTAAATCTTCAATCGGACATTATTGATCTTTGATTTGCATTGGCACACGGCTGTATCCTATCAATAAGGTGTTAATTTGCAATAGGTCTATTTCGAAACAAGGTGTGTATAATAATTAATTATTGTACTATGACGTAATAAAATTTAAGGCAATAGGTTTCTGGGTGTAACTTCTTGACGGTTTAACGCCTTAAGGCTGTAGCATATAATCATGTAGAACTAATAATCAATTGTTTATCTAAGCGGAAGAGTAAGTAATAATCCTACTGCATAATATGTAACGGAAAAGAAAGTTTTGCAACACTCCCAGGCCGTATTTTAGTTTTTTACATGGCCAAATTTATAACACGCATAATTTTGGCTTTCGGTAATTATCGAACTATAACGTACAGTATTCATGATACCAGCATTTAATTATTTTCCGCAACAGCATAATCGGCGTTTTACGATTTCGGAAATTTTCCTCAAACTTCACGTGTAGTACTACATGAAATTGTCACGAACAGGCTGCAGCACCACAAACTTGGTGCGAGATGGATGCCAAAGATGTTGACGGATGTTCACAACAACCAGTAAATGTCTTCTGCACTAACCTTCCTGTAATCGCTACGAAACGGATGGCGATGAGTACTTGCAGCGCATTGCGATTGACGACGAGACTTACGTACAGAAATGTTGAAACCAAGCAACAGTTAATGCAATTGAATTTTTTAAGTACCCACGAACGTTTTCTCGGCGCCGACGACCTCTAAACGAAGCTACTACTTTCATAAAAAAACTAACTAGTTTATTGTTTAATAAAAAATATATTTAAAATAAAAAATTGCCGCCATCTGTTTGAATAAGTTGTGATGTAAGCCTGTAAGAAAATTGTTTGTTGTAGCACGTAGCAGGAAATAGAAGACGATAGAAGCAGATAGTGTGGAATCAAATCAATCAAAAAGATTGATAACTGAGGAGGAGGAGCACGTAGCATATTTTCATGAATATTTTCCGTAATATGGATGATTTTCTTTTTAAGTTTTTCTATTGTATCTGGACTATGCTCGTACACCATATCTTTGAAGTAATCCCATACATCATACAAATTTATATCAGGGGTGTAAGGTAGCCAAGACCACCCATTATCAAAACAAGTTGAGTAGCGTTTCGAAATAAGGTTCTTATTGAAATGATGGTATATCGCCTTGCTCAGTCCTGCTGAAAAAATAACTAATCGAAATTATCGCACAGTCCTTGGATAACAGAAATAACTTCCTCTTCCAAGATCATAGCATATTGAGCTGCGTTTACAATCCTCTCTAAATATGCAGTCGAACCTTGCTAATCCAAACCTCTATAACTGAAATTTTTGTAATACAAAAAGAAAAAGCTGTTTCCAGACAAATGCCTTTCCATTGTTCTTATTTTTATATCGATAACTCGAATTTTAATAAGTCGATTTTTTGATAAGGCAAAGCTTTTTATAATTCCTTAAACTAAGTTTGCTATTAGTAAATATTTCCGTAACTCCAAGTTACATTTTTCAGAAATAATTGCGAGATTTGGCCCTAACGGTATGGCGGTTTATAACAGCCTTCCGGTCTGTGACCATTTACACTTTCGCCGACGGCACGTCAAGTGAACTTAAATAGTATAGTATAGCATTCATTGTAGATATCGAACAGTGCGTATTTTTCGATCTTGCAATATAAATAAGATTGAATATGTATGCAATTTTTGGGCTATTTTTTATAACTCAAATTATTTTTGGTTTCCTCTCAACGTTGACAAATTGAGAGGCGCTGGGAAAATCTGGTTACTATAGGAACTGTACATTCCGTAGGTTGGTGCAAATTGGTCATAGGTCAGGTAATGGAAACCTACCGCTACTACTCAGTTGCGAATACATTTTTAATTCTTTTTGCAGTTTATTATGCATAGAACCAACGTTTAGGCGTAGAGATTGCGTCAGACGTAGAATTGATTATTTTGGGCTTCTTACAATTAATTGTCTAAACCGTTGCATATTTTGTTCATTTCGTATGGTCGATTTGCATTCAAGAACGCCTTTCAAATTGTCTAGTACGAGTCCAGTTGCTTTGACTGTTCTTCATAAATTCATTATGCAATTTCGGGATGGTGAATGCTTAACGTCGACCATTTCTTTGTACGTTTGTTAGACTTTCAAACTTATACAATCTTTTACAATAAACACTTGCCGTTCAACGTTAAGGACGCCATTTTGTAACCGATGCTGACATATGATAACATGGCCAGTCACAGTAATATCAACGTACTATCCTGCATTTGCATATCAACATAAATATCAGAACTGTGAATTAGTCAGTTCTTTCATAAGTTATTACACTAATATTAAATCCTAATCTTCACCTTTTCTCCTCATTAGTAAAATAGTACAATAATAAAAGTTTTGTTATTACAAACGCGTACGAAATAAATTTGCGCAATACAAATTAGTATAGATAATTTCAGTAGCTATAACGATTTTATTAACAAATAAGTTGTAAGTTGGGTAGGCAGTTTAATAAAATAATGAATTATATATGCGTAACTGCAAACTAATCATGTAAATGCTTATTGTTTTAGAATAAGTTCCTGACCCAGCGACAGCGACGTGTTTGTTCCGCGAATGGCAATACAATCATGGAGTGTAAACCTAATTTTATATTTGAGTGGAAAATTGTTCTTGTTTGAAATAAACAAATACAAGGCGACTTAATAGAATATAACGATTTTCGAATTGTTTCTATAGACTGAATCCAGTAGGCGAAATCATTTTAATGTCATACTCTGCCACTGCATATGCAGTACTTTGATAACCATGATTGCATCAACAAGCATTTGATGTTATGATGGTCGGTAATTCAAATACATGGTTGATTTCCTTCCAATTTAATGAGGAAAATATAGGGAAAATTTCTTCCTGTTATTGACAAGTTTTGTTGTAGAGGTAGGGCTATTGACTAAGTTTTAAGTTCATCGAGAAGGCTGCGTATATAGAAAAAAAGAATAATTATTTATTTGTTTCGCTTTTTCGAGTAATGTTTAGTAGCAACATCGTTTTCTATGAACGTGGGTAATAATTTAAAGTAGTCAGAGATTCTTTTAATGAGCACTTAAAGCACTTATCTTGATACAAATGACTTGTCACTGACTGAAGTGTCTGCGTTTTCTCTTTTTTTCGCTAACTTTTATGGTATAAGAAAAGCTACTCCTCTCTAGCATCCGTGCGTGAAACAGTAAACATCATGTGAACCAAATTATATTTATGAAGCTCGAATTTTAAAGCCTGTTTTACACTTCACAAATGGTGTCTGGAATTGCTATTTGACATAGAACACGAATCGCATTCACTTATTACATTTTTAATGGTTGTATAGTTCTAGTTTTAATAGTATTCGCATAAATTTTAAAATTTTATCGCTATTTAACGTCACGGATATAAAATAGTTCCATTTACTTTTAAGATCGCATGAAAGTCTTTTAGTTTTAACTTAAGTTAGCGGTTCATTAAACAGATTAATTGAAACAGTTAAGTGAAAAAGGCGAGCGGCAATTGCGGAAGAAATCTAATAACCTTTAAAAATGCTACACGAAAGCGGTGCATTATACGATATAGGGCAGCTGCCGGCAAATAAATATAAAATGAATAACCACACAACATTCGCTGTTGTTAACTATTACATCATATGGCACCACATTCTTAATGCTGGCTGCTTTATTATGGTGGAATAAACGGCCTTTGAAGGACGCTACTGAGCAATCACACCGCATCTAAACTCAACCAGCTGCTTTGTCAAAACATTCCAAGAAAAAAGTGTTTAATAAAGGATTGACTCATATTGTTGAGATGTGCGTGTTATACTCGCGAGTTTTACTTGTGAAAATCGTTACTTACCTATTGTTTTGCAATGATGAAAGTTGGCTAGTGGCAAAAGGTGTCAAGTTTTTTGAATCATACATTTTTCATGCTAGATAGAACAAATTTTGCACAGTTTATAAAACATCGACAAAAATTGATATAAAGAACTATTTAATAAATTTCTACAAAATACAAGATCTCATGAACAAACCTTGTATAAATAATTTTTATTTCCAAATTACTAATGAACGAAACGGTTCTTTATCAGTTAACCTATTCAAGTGTATGCTATCAGTATCTCAAATTATAAAAGTAATTTGTAAGAAGGTACAATATATTACATTTGACAACACTGTTCGCCTCTTAAAATACGTAAGAAAGATAGCAAGAAAAAAGGTTTTCTCATAGATTCATTTTGGAAACTTCAGGCAATACCTTAGGATGGGAAATATACGAGGGCAACCTTTTTAAGCTTTTACAAAAACTAGAAAAGAATTAAATTTTTGGGTCAACTGTTTTATTGCTTTCCAAAATATTCGCCTTTAAGATTTATACACTTTTGCATGCGTTCAAACCAATTCTCGAAACATGTTTAACACTCTGAAATTGGTGTCTGAAAAACGTGGCTTTTGAAGGCTTCAACAGCTTCTTGAGGTGATGAAAATCGCTATCCACGCATTTTTTGTTTGACATTCGGGAGCACAAAGAAGTCGTTAGGCGATAAATCAGGTGAATACGAGCAATGAGACATTAATTCGAAGTTTTTGTCCTTTAAATAATCGATTGTTTGACGTGCTGTATGAGAGCTGACATTGTCATGATGAAGAATGAGGCGACGTTTTCGGTTGTTTTTCCTGATTTTGTCGATGACTTCTGGCAAACAAACTGTTGTATACCATTCAGTGTTAACTGTTCTTCGATCGTCTAAAGAAACGGTTGCGACATATCCAGTACAACCGAAAAAACAAGCGATCATTTTCTTGGAAGTGCTTCGTGGATGAACAACTTTTGTGGGAATCGGTTAATCTTGAAACACCCAAACAGTGAATTGTTGCTTAACCCATTCGTGTATGAAGTTTATTAAGAACAGAAAATTTCTTTTTTTTTTCGTAGAGTTATCTTTATTTGACATATAGATTACAAAACTGAACAAAAATTTTTATAAAATATTTAAAGTAAGAAGTTATGGCCCGTCCCTTATAAGGGACTCTATACGGGCAAGGCACTACAATGTGTGAAACGCCTTGAAACATATTTTCGGATGTAGCCCCACGTTACACTTTGTACAAATAAAGTTTGCTTTAGATTTACAATATCTACAGCGTTTATCACTTGCATTGTATGCCGGCCAGTGGTTCATACCATCAAATCCAATATCGTCCAACGGAATAGGGATCGTTTTTCCCCTCATCGCAGGGGTACCAAATGATTGCAGCAAACTTAGCGCTATGTGTCTTCGAAATACTAAAAGGCTAGCGGCCCTTTCGTCATTCGGATTCAATTTCTTCATGAGCAACCATCCGTTTACCACTGACACGTCAAACAAATAGGCGAAAATCGGCCAATACCATTTCCGTTGCCTCATTCTTGATCGATAAACGGCGACAAGTTGATCGGTTTTATCGACGCCGCCCATTCCCTTATTATAATTGGCGGCTGAACTACATTAATTTTTTTTCCTTTCACGGCACCAGCGTATACATGTTGTTTCCTCTGGAGTATCATAAGTTGTCGCCGCGCTCACTACTTTATTATCCTTCCATCTCACCAATGTTATGGATCCATCTGCACTACTTCTGTAGTCGTATGTTCCCTTCGGCTTCTTTTGCATTATCTTCTTGTCACTCATTGGACAATTTTTGGTTCTGCCATCTTGGATTGTACCAGTTGCACAAAATCCCTTGTCTGACAAATATTTCATTAGCTTCACAGACGTAAAATAATTGTCAAAAAATATTTAGAAACCCTGCTTTGGTGGTATTTGCGCTTTCTCTAGTAAGGAAACTACCGTATCGCCTCCTATTCCAAAAACTTTTTCCTGCTGTTCCTTTTTCCCCATATAGATGTCAAAATTTAGCATACAGGGTGTATCATTAATATTGCGAAAAAATTCAGGGTGAGATTCCTTGCATAAAAATAAGAATAAAAGTTCATATAAACATGTTTCCTAAAACGCCTCGTTTCCGAGATACAGGGTGTTGAATATTATGCAATTGAAAATAAAACTTTTTTGTTTCCTCTGCATCATCACTTGTCGGATCACTCTATCGAGAGTGCCATTGACTTTTCATATGAAAGTCGTTACTTTACAGCGATTTGACAGTTGTTAGGTTTGTTTTTCAAAATGAATTACGCAAATAGTGAAATGTGCGATATGCATTTTTGTTACGGTCTTGCCAACGGTAATTCATTAGCAGCCAGGCGTCTTGAAGGCGTATGAAGAAAAATACCCTAATCGTGTAATACCACATCATTCGATATTTTCTCGTCTGCATCAACGTCTTAGAGAAACTGGAAGTTTTCGAAAACTTACCGCTGAAAATGTAACTTTGTGTCGATGGATGTAACAAAAAATTGCTGAAAATCCACAGTTCGTTGCAGAAATACTGTTCACTGATGAGGCAAATTTTTCCAGAGAAGCCATAATGAATTTCCACAACAATCACCAATGAGCTGATGAGAACCCACATGCAATAAGAGCAAGCCGCCATCAACATCAGTTTTCAGTGAATGTATGGATCGGAATTGTCAGAGACCACTTGATAGTTCCATTCTTTTTACCAGCGAGGTTAACTGGAGCAATTTATCGCCATTTTCTTGAAGAGGAGCTGCCGATGCTATTGGAAGACGTCCTACTGCCATTAAGATTACAAATGTATTTCATGCACGATGGAGCTCCGCCTCATTTCAGTTTAGTTGCTCGAGAATATTTGAACACTGTGTACCCAAACCGTTGGATAGGTCGAGGAGGCATACAACCCTGGCCTGCGCGATCTCCGAACTTAAAGCCATTGGATTTTTTCCTCTGGGGTCACCTTAAACATTTGGTTTATACGAACCCGATTGAAACGATCGAGGAATTAAGAAATCGTATAATAGCAGCTTGTCAAACAATTCGTCACACACCCGGAATTTTTGAACGTGTTCGCCAATCAATGCGTCGCAGATTAGAAGCCTGTATTGATGTTGGGGGTAGTCATTTTCAACAACTGTTATAACTTATTGTTGTTGTTGCTATTGTTGTTTACATGGCATTATTGTCCTATTGTTAATTGCATAATATTAACGCCCTGTATCTCGGAAACGAGGCATTTTTGGAAACATGTTTATATGAACTTTTATTCTTATTTTTATGCAAGGAATCTCACCCTGAATTTTTTTGCAATATTAATGATACACCCTGTATATCCGGAACTGCTACATATTGCCCAATTTTTAAAGCCAAAGCGTATTGGCTTACCACGTATAAATTGTTTCGCATAATGTTTTCTATAATATGGAATCATGCTTTCGTCGATAGATAGACACTCTTCCAATCCACCATGCTGCCTAAATTTTACATTGAGTTCTTCAATTAGTGGGCGCAGTTTGTATAAACGATCGTTTACGTTGATATGATCGTTGTCGTTCAGATGAAAGTTTTTTATTATTGTCTCGAACCTGTGTAATCTCATACTGTCGGATAAAATTGTAGGAACATCTTTTTGATTTGACCAATACATGCGTTTATTTGGGTATTTAGCATATCCTGATAGTAAAAGTCCTCCAAAGAATACATATAATTCGTTGAGAGTTAAATTTATCGGATTGTTCTTCTGTTGTGAATATTTGTTGGTTTGTTCGACGATAAATTTGCAAAAGTTTTCAGAGAAAAACAAAAAAAAAGTCTGTTGGTGTTTTGCACTGATTCGCTTCTTCGGAGGGTGCCACTGGATTACAATCAATTCTTATGTTGTATTTGGGTTTTGACTTTACCCATTTGAGATTCAAAGGAGTCGATTTTGATGCTGCTGGTTTTGATCCTGGTAATGAGTTTGATGCTCAAGATGTCGATGTTGATGGTTCTTCAAATCGTAGATATTTAGAAAGTGGAAGATTATCGCTTGAATCATATTCGTCGGATTCTGATTCGTGCTCTGCTCTTTGTATTATGCATTCTGTTCTTAGAATATTGGGTCCCAAATGATTCAAATTTGCTTCGTGCTCGTCATCGCTCTTATCACTGTCTTGTTCGGTTTCATTTCCGTCTTCAGGTGGAATTGCAAAAATTTCAATTTCATTTTCTTCTAAAGCTTCTAAAAGCTGATGAAGACTAAGCCTGAAATACAAAATACACTTTATTTATAAAAGTATTTAGCAAGATGATAATAAAAGAAAATTCAATCTAACATTGCCCATTTAGTACGGAGTCCCTTATAAGGGACACAAAAAAAGAAAGACTGTGACGAACAACCGATCATAACAAACGAGTTTGTTAGAGGTTATGTTTATTCCCCATAATGTCTACAACCAAATAATAAGGAACGAACATCAATATCTTGATCAACAATAAACTGAATAAAAATTTACTTACCCCCCTTGCTTTGTGTTGTATAAATTTTCATCCATCGTAGACAAATAACTGAACTACACAAAAACAAAGCAAACGCCCCGTCCAAACAGGGATGGTTGAGACAAGTAGAGGCAAGTGTAACACCACAAACCGAGACATTGTTGCCAAATTGCATATCACACCGAGAAAACACATTTTTCTGCGCGTCCCTTAAAAGGGACTCTATACACTAATGGGTTAATTTCCGGTTCATACGAATATATCAAAGTTTCGTCACCTATTATGATGTTGTTTACGGATTTTGCAGTTTCTCGGTCGAATTTTGAGCATTTCGTTATTATATACAATTGACAAGAGCCCCTTTTTGAGCTTCGGTCAAATTATGCGGAATCCATCTGGAGCAGATCTTTTTCGCAGCTAAACGTTCATGTAAAATCGAATGTACTGCAGTCTTCGATATGCTTAAGGATGCCTCTATCTCACTGTAGATTAGATCGCTAGAATGTTTGTACGGCGGGGGTTGTTTCTGCCCTTTGACACTGCGGCCTCTTGGGCCTATTGTACATCCCCTTCTGTCGCTAGTCGCTGTCAAGCAGAGTCGTCGCTTTTAT
>JABXWE010068012.1:0-19932 GCA_014611495.1 Limonius californicus | reverse complement strand
CCCCCCCCCCAGTAAATTCAATTGTAATGACTTGTCAAACTAGCTAATTATGTATTATAATTAAATTTAGTTTTAAAAAACATTTATGCAATACTACGTATTCGAATTTTTTTACCATAATTAAAAACAAAAATTATTATTATTATGTGGAAAATACTATAATTTTACATTCAAGTGTTGTAATGATGTGTTCCAAGTTTTGGAAAACCCTACCTTAGCACAAATGCTGCTAATTTTATCATCCCGGTGTTACTCATACATTAGTATTTGTATGAAATAGAAACATTTTCATTCATCATACGCTGTTTAAATCAACCCATACTGTATGTTTAACATTCCTAAGCTAACTTTCTTACCAATTACATTTCATAATAGTAATTCTTGAAACCATTCTGAGCAACATAAATTAAATGAATTTGCAAAAGCAAAGAATATATTTTGCCCAGTATAGATGTTTTGAACACCCTGTATGAATAGGCCTTTCATCTGGAAAAAAACCTCATTATACGCGCTCAGTACAATGCAACATATATTTATGAAAGAACGGGTATATTCTTATTGAACACATATGGTGGGTGTACAACCGCATGCAATGAAACCAGAAAACAAATGCTCACAACAAAGCACTAAACAAAAACAATGATCTTCAATTGTTCCCTTAAATAAGCAATTGCATCAATAGAAAACTCCTTTCTCCTGGTTAGAACCAATACAAATGACCGATGTAAGTTTTGTATTTATGCAGTCACCAATAAGCATCGACTACTCGAGCCTGTTGACACATAAACAGAGTTCAGATGTTTATTTACCTGAGGTGTTGGTTCTGGCAGCTTAAATTCTACTTGGTTTGGCCCGGAGTCCTAAACAGTGTTGCAAATTCACTTAAGCAGGTCTAAACTATGAAAAGGCGAGCAATGTGTTAGAAAAAGATGAGGAAATCTCGGAAAGCACAGAGATGCGATGGTTACAAACACAATAAGCTTGTGGTGATGTTGACGTCGTTTAAACCCACTTACTTGGTGGAAACTTAAGTTCCACGTAGTAGAGGGCACTGCCGATTAAAACAGTACAATATAACAGCGTCACATGATCAAGTCAATTCAATCAATACCAAGAAAACAAACCATCCACAAAGCAGGCAAGGAAAAGTAACAGATCCCAACCACCATGATAAACAAAAGAGGACTAAGCTTTGCTGTGCTTACCTGCATCTTTCTGTTGCACAAGTATGTTGAGGAGGTGCCTGTGATGTCGAACGCTGGCACTTTGTCAGTCTGACCGCCGGGCAGCAAAAAGTTAGCTGTGGCAAATTCGGTAATGTTATTTTCACTGGGGATGGGTTTCTTTCCCAGAGCCATTCCACAAATGGATGTCATGTGTGTTTCAGGTCCAAAGACGTACAAGGGAATGCCTAGAAGTATAATTAAAGTTAGTTAACTTGAAGGTGGAGTAACAATTGATCAAATATCGAAGTATTATTGTTTTAAGAAAATATATAGTATATGCAGAGTGTAAATGAATTGCAGGGACAAACTTCTATGGCTTATAGTATACACGAAAACAAACATTTTTTGTTACTAAATGTATGGTCAAAAGTGTTTCCTTTCACGGATAGAGCTTCACAAAGATTCTTTAAGAAACGCCTAAATGTAGGCAACTCAATTTACTACCTACTATTTGTTTCCATAACGACGGAAATTAATACAGGATAAATAAAGTCCTCTTTCCCACTTTTCAAATTCAAATTCCGTCGTTATGGAAACAAATAGTAGGTAGTAAATGGAGTTGCCTACATTTAGGCGCTTCTTAAAGCTACTTTAAGCCGTAGAAGTTTATCCCTGCAATTCATTAACACCCTGTATAAATGATATAGTGTACCTCGTTTTTATACTGATGTTCTTTATTTATTGAGCCAGGTCATGTTTGAAGGATAAATAAAAATATAATCACATCATACACTTGTACTGTCAAAGTTATCGAATTTATGGCTGTGCCAACATGTGGAATTTGATGTGGTTGCTAGACGTTGACACATTGATTTTGTTTGCACATGTGCTTATATTGTTGTTTGCTCTCCAAGCTATTATGTGCTGGCCATATTCAATATCTTTTTTATAAAACTTGTAATGATAGATGTCAAACAACAAAAATATCACCTATTTTTGAGGTTATCTTGCCTGTTTGTACTCTTTTGTTTCTTGAGGTTATGTTACATATTTATTATATTTGTAAAATATCTATTTTTATGCTTATTTTGTTTGTCTATTAAATGTTGAATGATTGTAAGGCTAAGTTGTGAGTGACAGCTAACAAAATAATAAAAGACGAAGTACAGGGACAGATTATCTGTTTATCTAGAAAATTTTAACCGACAGGTAGATGACAGTATCATTCATTTTTGAGGTTATCTATTCTATTTGTAAAATTCTGAACAAGGGACATGAAACAAATGGCACAGTGTTACATTTGAAGTCATGTTATTAATTTATACTACTGGTAAAATTTTGAATAACATATTACAAAATAACAACTGTTTTTAAAGTTATTTTGTTTGTCTTTTCCAACATATCTGGCTTAAACAATTCGGGCAAACAATCGTACAACCAATCAAGGAACAGGTCAGTCTTAGCTAATCATGCTGGGTGTTACCCCCCAACAGGAATCTAAACTAAAAGTTAATTTTGGTCTTAATAAGGTATATAAATACCAAAATATTTGGTATAAAATCAGTGTAAAAAAGCCAAATTCATCTGGCTTCCCCCTATATAAGACCACCCATTAAGCAAACTGCGCACACGTAATCATAGTTAGGTTAAGTTAGGTTAAATTAGGTTAGGTTACATAAATTTTTTTAATACGTAACATAACCTAACCTAACTTCCCTTTCTTATAAGAAAAGCTAAATATTCTACAAATGCATAATGTCATCACATCTTACCTAAACTTTGTCCAACCTCCCTCATTCTCCTCAACCCTTCCTGGTAATTTGGTCCGGCACGCCTGACGAAAATGGAAATTTTGTGTTCAACCAGTCTCGGTTGGAATTCTTGCAGGGCAGTGATGATTCCCCTGAAGGTGGCAGCAACATTGGTGAAATTGGCAATACCACCTCCAGTGATTAGTACTTTCCCCTGTGGGTGCTTCTCCTGGGTCATGAGTGAGAGGATAGTCTTGGCATACTCGTAGGTTTGCTGTTCCGATGGTGCACCTGAAAGGATTGTTTGTTTATATTTTCAATTTTTTTTTAACTATAGATAGTCTGTACCGGAATATTCTCCATAGTTTGCCAGTTCGCCGGCGCCTCCTAGGTCGCAGATGGTGTCACTGTAGATGACGGAGGCGCCGCCGCCCGCTACCATGGTCCAAATTCGCCCAGATTTGTTCAGGATGGTTAGTTTGAGACTGGCGCCCGATTTTGCATCCAGATCGGCTATGTATGCTTCCTCTGTAAAATATAATGTCAGTAAAAAACAGTCTTTTAATAACATTACGGTATATGGTATTTTAATAACATTTACCAAGGAAGTTGTCTTTTTTTACTAAAAATTTATAAGACATGAACTAGAATTGATTGAGATTCAAATAAAATGTAGACTACACAATAACCACGATATAATCAATTTACATATACAAGGTGTTCCAAAATTTGTGTATCAAAGTAGTGAAGAGTAAATAAAAATAAACAACAATTTAACAGAGATCCTAGTTATGTATTTATTAACGATAATAGAGAAAGAACGGTGTAGGTCGCTGTGGAGAAGCATTTTATATTTTCAATGTGCAATCAGATAGAACCACGTACAAATCCCCTTTCCTGAAATTACTTTTTTGTATCTAAGGCTTACTTCTATGATATGGCTCAGAATTTTGTACAAAATTTTGTTCAAAGTTATGTTCAAAATTTTGTACAAAATTTTGAACATAGTTTTGTACAAAATGTTGTACATCATGTCATGTTACTGTAGATAAGGTAGAAATCTATCAAGGTTTAATAATAATTGTTTACCTTTGATTACATAACCTCGAATGTTGTTTATCTTTTCATGGCTTGTATTATTTTTGCATTTTCGGAAAGGTTTTTTTTTTGTTTATAAGTTATATTAAGTTTGTGTAGAATGGCTACCATTGAGAGATTTTAGGTGGTACATGTGGTAAAACATTTACGTCTTTGCCCTCTGTGATCATTGATGAACACTAGAAAGTGCTCGTTTGCGCATCGACTTGACGTTGTTTTTGAACAAAATTCTGTAGACTTTAGAGTACGAGCTACAGAATTTTGTATACAGTTTTGCAGAAGATTTTGAACAAAATTCTGTGCCGTGTCATACAGGCCTTACATAACAGCGCCCAAATATAATATACAGGGTGTTTTCTTTAAAACAAGAAAGTTGATATCTGTTTATATCTCTCAACATACTTTTAAGTATATTAATCAACTAGAATTACATTTGTTTCAATTTATAAGAGTTGGAAAAATAAGGGTGAACCTGTTCTTATTAATATTCGATTTTAATGTCACAAATTTGTACTATCCTACACACATAGAGGGCGATGAAACAACCTCTTGATACTCCCATTGGCTTTTGTATTTGTGCAACATATGAAAGTATATTTTAAAAAATGTTTCTCACTTATTATTTCCAAATGTTTACAATTAAACAATTGTTTTGCCTTAACCCTACTTCATCAATATTTTAAAATAATGTTTCCGGCGTATTAACGTCCAACCGTTCACATTTAAACAATTTTCTTTGTTAGCAATTTTTTAAATACTGTTTCTAACCAGGTAATTTGCAAATATTCGGAATTAAAGCATATTTTTGTTAATTCTACATCAGCAATATTTGTAAATAATGTTTTTAACCTATATAAATTTGCAAATGTTCACAATTAAACGCATGTTTTGGTTAATTTTACGTCATAATGTTCCTGACTTATCAACTAACAAACTTTAATAACTAAACCAGTTTTTTGTTAATTCCAATTTCTGCAACAAAGCCCTTTTGAATTTTGTAAATTATATTTGTTTTTTTTTGCACATTCGGGTATTTTAATTTAAAAAATATGTACCACATTCATACTTATATGATGAGAAATTTAAACAAATCGACCATTAGAGAGATACTTGCTTCAATTATTTTATATACCTACTACATATTTGTTATTACTGTAGGAGGCGATTAATAGTGCAGTATTCAACAAGCGGTAATGTAGGCAATATCTCACGCGGATGTAGTTTGCAGCACAAGCCGCAGGCGAGTGCTGTAGTCATCCAAGTGAGTTACTGCGATTACCACGAGTAGAATACTGTACTTCATTCACGACTAGTAAATTGTATTTCCACTATTAAAATTTTATAATTTTCATACAAACTGTGAATTAGTATTGTGCCATTTCAAAATATACGGCAGGTATCATTTTGACAAGTGTATTTATTTTCAGTCTTACTCGATTAATTGGTTATCAAGGTGTGGAGTAATGAAAATTTTATTTTGTGATTGGTTACACGGTGTTGAGTAATCAGTTATAACTCACGCTAAATAGTTATAGGTACCATTACTTGCATAAAAGTAGTTGAATAATGGATGTATAACGTTAATAAGAGTGGATAAAAAACAAAATATTATAGCAATCGTCTCGAGAACAGGTAGAGTATTATATACCCCTGGTTAGTTGCTAAAATTATTAAAAGCTTACTGCAACTAAAAACAGACATAAGTTATTTGTTCAATAGAAGACTGTCATTTGGTTTTCTTTTAATCCCCTCCTTATGTTGTTCAACCTTTTCCACAAACAACTTGACTGGTCTTGCATAAAATGTGCAATTAGACGCTCAATGCCACCCAGTCTGGGACCACAAATTTAGTTTTTTTTTAAATTACCGTACATGTAGATCTGAACGAGAAGTGCATAAAAAGGCAAGCTGAATATGCAATCAAAACCATGATATGCAATTTTAACAGTCGTAAACACACCTTGTTTAACATTTTTGTCGTATTTTTAATATGCAAAAATGAATGAGAGTTTCTTAAGTGTTGCCTCACCCTATATGCTTGGAGCTAATCAGGGAAAAATATTAAGGTCTTGTTAGGAAATACTTCCGTACGTTAAAGTCCGATATACTCAACACTCATTAACAAATTACTTTTTAAAATTTGTTGTTATTTTGTTCAGTGTTTAGGTATTTAGAACAACTTAAATTCTGTTAAACTCGCTAAAATCTAAAATATGGAAAGTTCAGTCTTTTATGATATAAATCTTCCTTTGCAATCAACTCTGTTGCTATGGCAATACATTAGTTGTCTTTGTGTATAGCAATGTTCCAGATTGTTTAAAATTAGAAGTATTTTGAAAAATAGGGGCGCGGGAATACTTTTAACATTCTTGTAAGGTTAAGCAAACAAACCCAAGTAATGGTCTGCAGCTCTTGTTCATCGTTTTTGGGACACTCTGTAAATAAACATTTAAAAAAATCACTTTCTCGGAAGTCAATTTTTCGTTAAAATCTCAAATTTGTTATTCTCTTCAATTGTTATGTGTTCGTAAAACCTGACCAACATGAGAAGGTCAAAAATGACTTGATATTATTATACTGAAAAACAATTTATTTATAATTTATGTTAATGAGATAAAAACCCAAGATGTATAACGCAAATAACCACAACAAGTTGACGCAATTGGTAATTATATAACCGATAATGACCAGGAAAACGTCAATAGCCTTATTTTTTTATATAACGATTTTATAATAACTAGATTATTTCATATCCAAATAATACTGGGCAAGTTTTTTTATATTATTAGACTCCAATCTCAACAGTTAATACCCGATTAGAATAACTGTCAATTAAGCCATCATTTGCACTTGCTATAAAGCAGAAGGTCCAAGCAAGAAAGTACGAGGGGTATTTTTTGTGAATGAGAGTGAGAATGACCGCGACTGCCGAAGTGCGCCTGCGCGTCTGCTCCCAGCATGCTTTGCGCGCGTTTAGTCGCCATTTGCAGCCATATCGTCTGTCTGTGTGCTGAGAAGTTCGAAAGTGAGTGAGAATGTTCAAGGACGGGCGGGTTAATGTGCATGATGAGCCACGCCCTGGCCATTCTCTGATTTCTAAAGATTTGGTTCGTGATGTGGACAACAAAATTCGAGAGGACCGACGATTCACGATTTGAAAGTTATCAATTGAATTTCCACAGGTCAGTTTTGTACACCATTGTTTTGGAGAAACTGAATTATCGAAAATTGTGTTCTTGGTTGGTTCCAAGACAGCTTTCTGACGATCACAAAGCAAAAAGATTGAGCTGTGCTTTATCGTTTTTGACTCGATACAATCAGGAAGGAGATGAATTGTTGGACCACATCGTAACAGGAGATGAGACTTTGGTGTCTCACATGACTCCTGAATCCAAGTAACAGTCAATGGAATGGCGACACATATCGTCGCCAACGAAAGTGAAAGCCAAACAGACAATTTCAACACGAAAGATCATGACAACTGTCTTTTGGGACAGGAAAGGGATTTTCTTAGTGAATTTTATGCCGAGAGGCAGAACAATCAATTCTGATGCGTATTGAGAAAACTCCGGCGTGCCATACAAAACAAGCGGCGTGGTCTACTGTCTTCCGGGGTGATGTTGCTCCATGACAATGCAAGGCTACATGTTTTTGCACAAACACAAGGTCTAATAAGGTCTTTTGGATGGGACCAACTGGATCATCCATCTTACAGTCCAGACCTTGCACCCAGTGATTTTCACTTGTTTCGGTACTTAAAGAAGTTCTTTGGTGGTCAACGGTTTAGCGACGACAAAGAAGTGAAGACTGCAGTCATGGATTGGGCTTCTTCATAGGCGGCAGATTTCTTTGAGGTCGGAATTCAAAAACTTGTTGAGCGGTATGACAAGTGGTTGGACAAAAATGGAAATTATGTAGAATATGGATAAAAATATATTTTATTGATATTTACAGTATTTTTCTTCTTATAAAAAAAGGACCTTATTTAAAAAATACCCCTCGTACAATTACAAGCCCTACTGGATTTTTGGAAAAACTAAAGGGAACTAAAGCAGACTGCAAAAAGTTACTCGTCACAGGAAAAATCACAATATTTTTTATCCCAGGAAAATAATTAAAGAATCTTGTTCGACCTTTAATGATAATTAAACTAACTGATGTGTGAATGATGTTACATATTAAAAATAATAATGTAATAATTCCTAGCAGCACCACAAAAAAATTATGTAAGGTTCCTACTCTAATTTATTTATAAAATCAGCCTTTCAATTAGTTATTTTCTATCAACATAATTTAATATGCAAATTGGCTAACATAAAACATTATTTCCAAAATAGATTTTATTACTTCCTGACCTATTTTTTATTTTTAGAAATTAAATTTATAAATTCTGCCGATTTATGGGTTTTCAATAGTTAAACTTGGGTATTTGACCACTGCGTCGTGTGTTAACTAACATTTCCATTACGCCTTCAGCCTATGTACGGGCGTGTAGAAGCTTCCGTTTACATTTCTCTGGACTCATAAAAATATTTTCTTTATTTATATTAACCAATTCTTTTTAGTTCACGTTTTTTTTAACTTCAGAGTATTATATTTTTCGTCACAAAAACTTAATTTGTTAGCAATCTTGTTAGTAAAAAATTGACTAATATATTCTTTTTTGCAATTCAATACAGGGTTGTCAATAAAAGTTGTTTATAATGAAAACAAAAAAAAATTATACGTCTAAAATTTAAAAAACAATTTCATTGCTATATTTGTCGTTGGCGTCATTCACACTGACTTCCATGAGAAAGGCGAGAAGCCCGAACAGTGCTAAACACTAAAGGAATCTGACATAAGGTTGAAATATTCGCGATCAGATTCGACGTGCGTTTCTGGCCGAACCTCAAATTGTCGGTGCTGCTGCTCTGAATTATTTTAAAACTCTCTTTGGTTCGTCCTGGTGACGTTTTGTCCAATGTACGTGGACTGCACGTAAAATAAAAAGGAAAATATCTATTGACGATTTGAGGTTATATTCGAGAATGGTTCATTCACATGTCGACTCTTTTTCCATATTCAATTTTGGTATATTTACTCATCTCTGGCTATGTACAAAGCCACGAATATACAAGCATTTTTTACTACTGTAATCACCTAAGGTATCCATTCAAATGATTTTTTGGTATGGTATAATTTTTTAGGGTCAATAAAATAAAATATTAACTATAATTAGGTATTAAACGACTTGCATGACAAAAATATGAGCACCAATTCTCATGCACTGCATCTACATAAAAGAAAAATTAAACGTTTTTTGTTGCTTATTGTAACTAAGCAATAATGATTTTGATAATTAACGAGTGTTCCTCTAATTCATGATCACTCCATGCCACAACAAACACTTCATATATCAGTTTTAATGAATAAGTGAAGTGGCAATCACATAAGGGCTATGTGCATCCACTTTACGATGACACCTGACATGTGGGCCATCAATGCAACCGATACATTATTAAGTGCCAGTGCACAAGGTTTTTCAATGTCAAAACCAGAGATATGCTATCACCGTTTACATAATAGGTACTTGTTGATGTGCTAAACATCTTGTTGGATCATTCCCATTCATTAGGAACACGATAAAAATACAAATTAATGCAAAAGAGAACTTCCTTATTACCATTTACATTAGGCGATTAATTACAGAAGTATTTCTTACCTGGATAGGCGTCACGTCCAAAGGGAGGAGGGTAATCTATTTCGCCCCATACGGGTTTGCACAGAAAATCGGCAGTTGCGTCGAGCTTGGCCGCCAAATCCAATATGTAAATCTCCTTGTCGGTAACCACGAGGGGGTTAATCTCAAGATAGGTAAAATACAGATCCACGTACAATTTATAAAGGTTGTGGATAAACTTGGATATCATGGCCTTCTTTGTCGCAGGTACCTGACCCAGTAGCGTCTTTTCAATGGTGGCGGCGTCGACAGTTTCGCCCACGGGCACGTCCAATTTTACCGCCTTTGCGTCGACATCCCCTACGTCTACGCCACCTTGGTGGTAGAAGAGGATCGTATCGGCGTGTCGGTGCGAATAGATGCAGACGTAAACTTCCTCGTTGTCTTTGTGTGCCACGAAGGGCTCGATGATGAAGTTGCGCAGCTTCCCTACGGCGGAGCCAATTTTCTGGTCTTTGTTCATGCGTTCTGATATCCATTGTTGTACGTCTGCAAGGCCCTTATTGACAGCTATTAAACCTAAAAAATAACGTAACCTCGTTAGTATTAGTTTAGTAAGTAGCACAGCGCAAATAAATAGCAGGCGCGTCCCTGGTACCAAAGTGGGGAAGAATTTTGACATTCCATAGACCGTTTTCGTTGCCTATACGTAAATATTACGTCCCAGGGACGTAGCAAGTAACTTGTTGGTACTTTATGGGAACCTGTGCTGTGCAGTCAAAACACATTTTAACCATATATTATTTTACGATTAAGGTCACGACACAACAAACGATAAGACTGCATTTCAGGTGATTGTGTTATGAAAACATTTATAACAATGGACGTATATTTGATTTTCTGATCAATCACTGCTATTGAATTATAAAAGGAGAAAAGCTGATTGGCACCTGGTATATCGTTCTCTTAGTTTCACTGTTATTGTGTGTATTGTATTTTTACGCCAAACATTGTTCTTCCCACGTTAATCAAGTGTATGTACTTTTGTCTTTTGGCATTATAATTTCGCAAGTGTTTTATTGATAATAAAGCAGTAACAGTACAAAATTAGACTTGCATGAATTTCAGTGCGGTTGTACTATGTTCATACTGTGATATTCGCGAATGACCCATATCTAATTGCGTATAAACGTCAAAAACCTGGCGATATGTTCTGATAACTAAAGAAAAACGGACATCTGGGTGGATCTTCTATTAAACCGTGACAACTACTTCAAACTCCTTAGCAATATGAAGTAACATTTCACAGTTACGATAACGTTCTGGAAACTATTAATGCTACTTCAAAGATATAAAACTTTAAAGGAACAGCAACGTTGCTGCAGCGAATGGAATTTTCAAAAGGCTCCATTCTAAGCCCTTGGACAACACCCAACGTACTCAATTACGGGTTAGGTTTGTGTTCAACGGGAGGAGGCTTTAGGAGATTCACTTTCATTCCTTAACATGTCCCCGTAAAACTTCCGTGGAGTATAAATACTTGCACTTCTAGTGTACAAAATACAGAGCAACAGTGCGATTTCCTTGTTCTTCATAAAATACTACGCTTGAGCAATAGAAGAAGTAATTGGAGCGCTTTTAAGTTATAACTTGATAAAGTCTGAGAGGATTCATGTAACATTAGAGAAGCTTAACTAATTTTTGGGAGATAACAACATAATGTTCTGGATCGGGAATACTCTGGAAGAAGGTGAGTTTCACGTGTTGTGTCTTTTAGAACGTTGCATCAAAGAGTAGTGTAAAATTGGTAAGCACCTAACGTTGGTAAAGCACTTCCCATAATGATCAGGATGGATGAATTTGGGAACTCATTCCATTGTACAATTTTGGTTAATCTAAGGCTTGGTTCTTGGATAATTGAGTTAACTCGAGTTACGTCTCTCAAATGACAGCAGAAGGAAGAAGAACCGGAAGTGGACACAGAGTCCAAGGGGAAGATAATATCAAGCAGACAAAAGTATCTATGAAGTCGGGAGAATGGCGAAAGACCAACACCTAGAGAAGATGAATATCTTAGGACATAAATGGGAATAGAAAAAAAAACAGTAACGATAATACCGTCGTTTTCAATCTTCGCCAATTATGTGAGGTATATTGGTGATTGTTCTTTGAAAATGTTTGAATGTCTAAGTCACACGCAGCATCAAGGTGTTAAATGACAAAAAAATATTTTCAATAATCAAAATCTATTGGTAGGATTACTTTTGGACGAATACCTAAATAGGTTGAAATCACTTCTACCACGGGACAACTACATGGGATAAACAGATGATTAATGTTTGTCTTTCCAAGACTCTTTTTTCAATTAAGGACATTAATTTACTTTTACTACCATAGTGCCATAAACAAATGATTCAAGGTTTAACGCTTACCTAATTTTCCTCTCCTCTTGATGAGCTGATCGGGCTTGACGACGAGTTTCTCTGTCTTAAGCCATGGATTTGCGTCCACGAGATCTGCGAATTTGGTGCTGGGATCAACGGAGGCAAATCTGCATTTGACAGCAGCCGTTTCGGCCAAGTGACGGTTGATTATGTCTTTACCGGTTGCTTCCCTTATTGCTTTTGCAGACATTTTGAGTTTGTTGTATGTTACAGGTCAGTTCTTTGAGAGTATCTGCAATGAAGTTTTAACGTTAGTTAAAGTTCACTTTTTGGAATATTCATCTAACCGAATCGGTAAGTTAAATCCGCGCTCGTTCGATAACATTAAAAAGTCAATTTAGTTTTTAAACATTCAAACGCTATCAAGTACTTTTCAGAAAAGAAATAGCTGATTTTTTCGGCAGTGATATTAGTTTGCCGCTCTCATATCTTTGTTAGTAGTGCATTTTCTGTCAAGTTATTAAGTTAAAACCTAGAACAACCTAATGGTCAGCATTTTGTTGTTGGTAATAATATCACGACAACGAGATCGTTGTGTTATTGTTAGATATTTTAATAACTATTGTCATAATTGTGTTAAGAAACAAGCACGTTGTGTGGAAATGTAAGTTACCTGCTTTGTAAATATGAGTAAATTCCAACTAGTAACGTAAATGTTTATTTTGTAGGGGTACTTTGGAAGCCTTTTTAGTAACAAGTATAAGAATATTAACGTTGATGGCCAAAAATTAAAAGTTATTGATGTGGTTCTGAATACATTTTCATAGTATACGAAATGCAAGTACATATTGTTTTAAATAATAAATAATTCCCTAACCTGCGTTGGGAACGAATATTTAAATTATTATATAATATATTTGATCCGACTGTCTAGTATCTGGCGATACAGAGCGATGTGGTGAGTATTGCATTACAGATTAGTGTTAGATTTCTATATTTAAGGACTTTTTTATACTTGGCAACACTGTTGGAATTGACATCAATCTCATCGCTTCCTTATAGATAATAACGAGTAACTCGAATATTTGAAATATTATACAGAGTATTTCATCCGACTGTCTATGATCTGATGATCCAAGCAGATGTAATAAGCATTACTAGGAATTAGTGTCAAGTTTCTACGTTTAAAGATAATTCTCTATATTTGCCAACACTGTTCAAAGTGACATTGGTTTAATCGATTCTACGGTATAACCGACAACGTGAATGTTAAATTCTATATAGGATATTTTACCTAACTCTCTAGCATTTGCAATACAGGAAGATGTGGTGAGCACTGCGTTAGGGATTTGTGTCATGTTTGTATGTTTAGGGATAAATCTCTATATTTGGCAACACTGTTCGAATTGGTATGCGTTTAATCGTTTCTTTGTTGGTAATAACGGACAACGCGAATATTTAAAATAGTATACAGAGTATTTCATCCGACTGTTTAGCATCTGACAATACAGGGCGATGGGTAAACACTACATTAGGTATTTGTGTCGGGTTTCTATGTTTAAGGATAATTCTCTATATTTTGCAATACGGTTCAAAGTGACATTGGTTTAATCGATTTTATATTGATAACAACCGGCAATGCAAATATTTGAAAAGTTATACAGGGTATTTTATGTAACTGCCTGGCATTTAACGATACAGGGCGACGTGATAAGCACTACGTTAGGGATTTTTCATGTTTGAATGCTTAAAGGGCAGTTCTCTATATTTGGCAACACTGTTTGAAGTGGTATCGGTTTAGTCGTTGCTTTTTTGGTAACTACAAGCAACGCGAATATTTAAAATAATATACAAAGTATTTCATCCGACCGTCTAGCATCTGACTATACAGGGCGATGGGTGAACATTACGTTAGGGATTTGTGTCGGGTTTCTATGTTTAAGGATAATTTTCTATACTTGGCAACACGGTTCAAAGTGACGTTGGCTTAATCGCTTCTATGTTGATAACAACCGACAACGTGAATATTTTAATTTTTTGGCAACAACAGGCAACGCGAATATTTATAATAATATGGAGAGTATTTCATCGGATTCTCTGGCACCTGACGGTAATGGGTGATGTGATAAGCACTGCGTTAGGGATTTATCAGATTTCTATGTTTAAGGACAACTTTCTATGCTTGGCAACACTGTTAGAAGTGACATTGGTTGAATTGATTCTATGTTGGTAACAAAGGGCAACATTATTATTTAAAATATTATACAGAGTATTTTCTATTTTATCAAATTGTATGTCATCTGACAATAAGAGGCCATGCGTCTTCGCGGTCTCATTGTACAATCGGGTACAAAATATTGTGAACAGACCGTTACTCTTTGCACGGCTGATACATATTTACATCTACTGAGTATATTGCGGATATAGTATGGCGAATTGCGTAGTCCACAGTAAGAAAAAAATTATAAGTTTGGATCCGGAATAGCTTGGTTACAGAGTTACAGCCCCCACGATAACTTTCGTCGCATTTGGATTAAAATTTCAACTCATATATACAGAAATTGTTAATAAGGTTTAATGAGTGGCTTATTTTTGCTTGAAAAAAATCCCAGAGGTATATAATTTGAGCAAGAGCGCACGTGGCAGTTTTTTATACCAATACGTATTTTAAAGTTTGCCTGAAGCATATTCTTTGTACAATAACACATACTGGATATTATATAGTCGTTTAACTCATTTGTTTTTCGCGCTAAGTCAATGTTTATGACAAATCTATGGCGTCCCAAATATATCGCATTATACTATATATATTAAATATTTAAAGTGGATTCAGTATACAATAAAATAAATTCATATGGTAGTGTAGTACTGCAGTATTTTCTTTTATATTTTGATCTGCCCAATTAGCTCCCAAGTTTTGTAAAGTATGAAATACCCCATGTAAATAGTAGATAAATATATATTAAAGGAATGTGAAAGAGACAGGGGATACCCCTAAACTTGAAGGTGGTTTGTGTGATATTTTTACAATGAATTGCAGAAAAATCTTAAAAATCAATTAAGCATTAAGCTTAAAAATAATGTGTAAACAATATTAAGGCCAACCGATAAGACCCATCGAATCAAAACACGATAAACTAGTTTCTTGCCGACATCCAAAACTATTTACACACTAATTAAAAAGCATTTCCAACTAATTGCTACAAGTTTTAAAACAGGCAGTTTCAACAAGTAGACTTCACTTGTGCATACCGAAGACACGTGTAGTTAAAAACTGATCCATACATTTGAATCCATAATGAACATGGCATTACATTAACATAATCCTCACCGTGAATGTACACTTTACTATCAAACCGCGAAACTTAAATAATTAATCAACATACCCCAAATTAAGACAGTTTCGAGAACTTGCGAATGTGGCCACCAAACTCCGACGGTTCTCTCTATTTGAGGAGTCCAGAAAACGGAAGGTAACATGTTACCATTCCTCGTACGTCAGAAACATTTTTTGCATTACAACAAACGAGTTAAGTACGTACTTAAGCGCGATTCTCAAACACGGTTTACCTTGATAGCATCAAGTTCAAGCGTCGGCTGTGCTGAAATTGCGGCTCTTTCAAAAAACCAAAGAACGTACAGCATCGCCTTGAACTTTGTGCCAAATTTACCTTTGCGTCAAAAATGAATTTTTAATTAGACGAGGCGGGTTCGCGTACGCAAATAAAACAAAAAATCCCATAAATAAAACAAACAATTTAGGGCACAGTTGCATATTCGACATTCTACAAGCGTTGAACATTCTATTGTACAACATAATTTCAGCCTTCTACAGTTTCTTATGTTTATTTTACAGCCAGATTGGAGATAATTTTATTATGCATTAATTAACCAATTAAATATAGAGTATTTTAATTATGATGAGTATAATAAGGTATAGTTTGAAGTATTCGTCTATAATATGAAAATACAGGCTGATTCAATTGAAATAGTAGGAGTTACTTCCGCTGAAACCGGAAGAATCTAAAACTGTTGTTCTGAATTTCTTTAATGGAAGCAAATTCCCCATGGTTTCCATGTATATTTTAAGTTATAACTGTTAAGTCTAAATAATTTACTACACAGTGGGATTAAATTTTCTGGTAAGTGTATACAGTGTGGTTGCACACACATTAATTTCGCCAGAATCAACCTGTTTAAAAAACCAAATTATAATTTTTATTTAGGTGAGGGCACGCAAAGGCTTCGGTCCCGGTTGGCATACCAACAGTATGGATTCTCTCTTCTCTGTTGGACGGATTAGGTTAGCCGCCTGCATGCCAAGAAGGCTCACAGAACCTACTTAACAGGCCATTGGCTCATGTAGAAGAAGAAAAAGAAGAAGAGAATTGCCTGAGAGGCAAGCAAAAGAAAAAAATATCTGATTTTAAAGAAAACAAATAATTTAGGGCGCGGATATATACTAGATGTTCTAAAATTCGAGATTTTAACATTACCCTCTACAGTTTTCCATGTTTCAATTACAGGGTGATTCAAGATAATTTTATATTGTATTCCGCAGCTATTTAAATAAGCAATCTTTTAATTATTTAAGCCCAAGTAGCTTAGTATGAAGTATTTGCCTATGATTTTAATTTGAAACCACAGACCGATTTAATGGAAACAATAAGAATTACTTCTGTTGAAACCGGAAGAATCGAACACTAGTATTTAAATTTTTTGTTGGAGTAAATTTTTCATACATCTGCATTATACGTTACAACTGTGGTTCTAAACTGTTCTCCGCAAGTCTATACAGGTTGTTTATAATTTCGGGCGAATTTCCACCACATCTACAGGGTACTTTCAGAAAGTTCCAAAACAGATTACTGTGATAGATCGTTTTATTTATAAATTGTTTTATTTAAAGACATATTTTCTACTTCTTTAATGAATCCACCGTACAAGCTGACTTTTTAATAATTTCAACACGTTCAATTTGTTAATGATGTAGCATTTATTTGTTATTTAATACGAATTTTAACGAAGTACCGCAAAAAAACAACTAAAATTAAATATAAACCAGCCCGCATTATAATACTCGTATTAAAGTGTTTAATTGTAGCACCGGAAAATTAATTTTTACTCAAATTAAGTTTTACTTTTAATATCGTATACGTACGGGGTGCTTACAGAAAGTTCGCAGACATACATCACTGATACGTAATAAAAACTACCAGGAGAACAAAATATCAAATAGTATAGGCCCAGGATATAGATTTGTTATTTCACAATTATACAATAATAATAAAATAACCTGTTGATATTATTAGCATTCTTTTGATTTCTTAATTAATATGAAGTTCAACTACGCAAGGAAAGAAACAATTAACATATTTAAAAGTTTTAGAATAAGAGTTGAAGCAACGAGAAAGTTTCTACAAGAAATTATACAGAATCTGGGGAACATTTTTCTACATTTTATTATAAAACCTTTTTCTTTTTGAGGAGCCTGCCATATCATTATGTTTGAAAGTTAATTACGTCTATGCAAGATGCGTTGTTGGCTGTAGAAAATATGTATAAAAATCTTATAAAATTCTTAGAATTTTAAAAGTTGATAAACAATTACTGTTTGAAAATATACATCACACCCCCTCCCCCACTCGTGTGAACAAAGGGTCATTTACGTATTTTTTCAGTTTTCTAAAATAAACTTATACTTAGTAAATGCATTAGAACATTAAAATGTTAAATTTTTGCTCAAATTAAGTCTTACAAGTTGAGACATATACAGGGTGCTTTCAGAAAGTTCGAAAACGTTACTGGTATTTTAAATTTAAGTGAAATATTTTTAATATTTGTTTGTTATACCTTCAATATGACCACTACACGAAATATTTAAAGAATGTTTTATATAATAAAAACCAAAATGTCGGTAATGTGATTGCAGGCGCTCGATCGCCCTGTATACTTTACGTACTTCAATCTACACAGTTGGCGTTTAAATTTTACACAAAGCTGCTCTCTGTACTTTTCTAATGCTAACAGTGATAACAATTTTCCATTTATAAATAGATCAAGTATATAATGATAAAGATTATTGCAACTAAAAATTAAATTAAGATTACAGATTCATTGGAGAACTAGATTTTAGTGGAATCAAAGAGTTTTTCTGATTGAGGGAAAGTAAACAGTTGTCACTGGTGCAAACAGAACTTAATGGGGGGAAGGAGATTAAGTAGGTGGGGGAATGGAAGCGAAGGAGGTTGAGATGAGATGGTGGGGGAAGGTGACAGGGTGAGTTAGTAGGAGTGAGAATAGTGGGGGGTATTGGGCAGAAAGTTTTTGACACAAATTACACTGAATAATTATGTTATGGGATTCCCGTTTAGGTTTAGGGAGAGCTCCCCAATTCCCCCTTAAGTTAGTTGAAATATTTTTGAATCAATAAAAACTTTGATGTACATATATTGAAATTCTATTCTTTAAATTGTTGTGTACTTTTTAAAATAAATCTCAAATTAAGCAGTGAATTTAAAATGCTGATTTTAACATGGTAAAATCCGAATTAAGTCATACTTTTAATTAGGTACATCTACGGGTTGCTTTCAGAAAGTTTGCAGACACGCCTAACCGCTACGGATAGTTTTATTTCAAAATGGAAATGCTGAACAGCTTCCTACTACCTATTTCTTTAAATGTAACCACTACACAGGGTGTTTTGAAAAACAATTATATAAATTGAGACATCACTTAAAAAAACATTTTGGTTTAAAAAATCCCGCTTCGCTACTTCCTGCCCAGTTCTGTACGCTTCAGAAGAATTAAAATTGCACAAACAACATTGTCATAACAAGATAGCGAATTATCTGTTACGTAAAAATTTCCTCAAAAATTACCAACTATCTTAGCGGGCGCCGAGTAACACTTATCAATTCTACTGTTTACATTTACACGCCAAAACTAGCAAACACCAAATAATGAAAAACAAAAGTTTGCGAAAGAAATATCTCGCTTGCGTACCGATTCACCAGTAATAGTAAAATACGTACTTGAAAACAAATTCCAGTTATGAGCTTCCTAGGGACGATCAATTCGAAAAGTATCACGCAACTAAATCCGCAAGGAAAAACGTCCACAACACTCGCGAGTTGGTGACCGACTAACGTATGAAAATGCGAGTACGTACGGCCGCCTTTAATAAGTCTCAGTTTTGCTTTGCGGTTATTAAACCGGGTGTGTGGTGGAATGGCAACGTGGCGTTGCAACCGCGCAAAATATCGTATGATCTGCCGGATCACCTCCTCCTTGCATGAAATAATAGTGGCTAACGATGTTAGATTTTGTTTATCGCTACTCAAATCACCTGAACAGCGAATAAAAAAGCCGTTTCTTTTATCTTAGCGAGTGATACTTTCGGAGATAGGGCGATACACTTAAGTGACAAATGAAACATGAATGATACACAACATAAAAACAAAAAAAATCATATTGAAGAAGCTATTTTAAATTTTAGAACTTAAAATAATAAAAATCACTTAGTTTTAATGGTCCATTATCATTTTAGAACTACTATTATACCATTTTTAGAACTAAAAAATGATTAAAACTTACGAATCAAGGAGTATAACTTTAAAACCACAATAGTTTTTAGAACAAATTATTTACCTCGTCCAAGAATTGTTTTTAAAAATGACAAAAATAATAAATACATGCAGTTAAAACAAAGATATTTAATAGTAAAACTTATAAATTTTGGAACAGACAATAATTAAACACTATAGGTTTAAAAAGTTCTAAAAGTCGTTTATATGTAAAAGTTCGTAATTTTTTCAGAACTAAAATCATGATTATATTGGAGAATTAAAGATTGGAATTGTAGAATTATT